>WEKX01010558.1:68795-79351 GCA_013390025.1 Pitta sordida
TGAAAAGAGAATGCCATTAAGCGCTACTATTTTTAAACCTATTTGTCATCTTCTCAAAAATACTCCTGGAGAGATTCGAATAAATGTTCCCGTTACCACGAAGAGAATCCTACGAGCTCTTGTTGTTACACAGCGCGGCCACTGGAGGGCGGGTTAGTCATTGTTTCCTGTTTATTTCCCGTTTATCACCGGAGACCCCCCCAAAATTCCAGCTGCAAAATGTAGTCAAGTACACAGGCCAGCACAGTGAGGTGTTTTTTATCTTTGTTTACTCATGCTGATGTCTGTTTTCATGTAGCCGGAAAGATTTTTTTTCCTGCGTTCATAGAACCATAGAAATATTGCAAAACAACTGGGAAAGGCCATCCAGTCCAACCATGAACCCAGCGCTGCCGAGTCCACCAGTAAACCATGCCCCTAAGCACCACACCTACACATCTTTTAAATACTTTCAGGGATGGCGACTGAACCACTTCCCTCTTTCAACTCATGTATCCTGGCTCCTTGTTAATTTCATAAGCAACAAACATTAGTGTTTTAAACCTCTTCACCCTCCTTTGATGTGTGTGCTTCTGTATTTCATTCTTTCAGGAACAATCACTAGAAAATCTGTTAAAAAATTAGATAGCAAAACCTGACTGGAACTTTGACAGTGCTAATGACTTATCCAGATGCTTTTGGCTTTGCAGTTTGTTAGGCTTCCTGCTCCATATGTTCTAACTCCCTCATAGGGAGCTGGAAGAGGAAGAAAGCAGAGTACAAATAATGTGGCCTGAAGACACACATTTGCTAACTGTGTAAAATATGTGAGTGTATGTTCTAGAAATCATTTCAAAATGAAAAAAATATTTATGTGCTTTGTTTAGAAGCTGCATAGAAAAACAAGTAAAGTGGTGGCCTGACAAGACTTTTATCTTTAAAGTGGATTGCTTGATGAGGTATTGTGGGTTGGTTTGCTGCCTATACCTGGTTTTGGTTTTCAGTTTCTTTTAAATATAGAATAGAATTATTTACTCCTTCAGACATTGTCAAACATTCAATATAAGCAAAGCTAACCTAGCACCAGTGATCTTTTCTTTTCCTCTGTAGTTTGGCATGTTCAAATTTAGTTATTTTAGTTATAATTACTGACTTCCAATTGAGGAGATTTGTTCAAGTGAACTGGTGTCAACAACTGTAAAGAACATATTCTTGCAGCAGTAGCATCAATTTGTCAGGAACAAACCCTCAGATTTTAGACAGAATTTCCAGGTTTTGAGTAAATGTTCTCATTTCTTGCATTTTGAGATTGGTTACCTCATTGTAGTTGTGAAATAGCAGGTTTATACTGAATTTATGGTGATTCACATTGTTTCATAGGAATTATTCAGAATTTACAAGTGTCAGTTCAGTGGTTGTTGTAATATATCTGTCTTGTTTTCCAGGAGACTTCAGTGAGTGCAATTTTTTTTTTCATAGTTAATTTTGTGGCTGAATGTCTTAGGGAATTTGAAAAAGTAGGATGGAGAGCCAGAGAAAGACAAACCACTGAAGACTTTGTGTGACCATTGGCAAAACACCTAGTAATATACTAAAAAAAAATCTTATTAAAGGTTGCTGTGTTTAAAAAAAAAAAAGCATGTTTGAAAATTTCATCTGTCTTGATTTGAAAGATGATATCTAATTAATAGAAAAAACAGGGGTGCCAATAAATCCATTTAAGATAACATTGAAATTAGTAAAGAGTATTCAACATATATGATAATTGGATGAATAAAGGGAATCGTTAGACGGACTGAATGCACTAATTATCTAAAGTATAAGAAAGACCTCTTTCTGGAAGTTGTGTTGAGGTGGTTGTGATGTTGGTTTGTTCCTGGTTTGATCTGAGCTTTTAGGATCTGGATATACACGCTGAGGTGTTGAATCAAAGCAATTTACTCTTTTCCTGGTGTTACAATTGTTATCATTTGCTGCCGAGGAGGAACTTCACAATTGATAGTAATTATGTAAAACTAGCTTTCTTTGTGTCAACATTTATTTTCATGGCTTGCACTGTGCTATTGCATCCTTAGGGTATTTAATGAACTTGAAATATTTTCTATAGCTTTCAAATCTTTCCGTCCCTCTGCTTAGACCACTGATCTGTGTTTTGAGTGCAGCTCTATGCTTGCTTTTAGAAAAGAGAGTCTTTACTTACATTTTCTATGTGAACATAGTAGTAGTATATTTTGATGACAGGCATTTTCCGTAACTCAGAATGAGGCTCTGTTCCTACTGAGGTAGCTACTGAGTGCTGTTGACTACAATGCAAGCAAAATTGGCTTTTAGTGGATTGTTTTCTCTCAGAAATCTTGATTATTTTTAGGACTCCAGCATGTAAGAACTCTATATGTGGAGCAGGTTGCCATGATGATAGACTTGTAAACATAGAACAAAAAGATCTTCCTGGCCAGGAGCATGTAATATATAACATGCAAAATTGTGGAAAGAAAACACCAGTGCTTTTTGGTATTAAACTCTGCCATATTTGGCCATTTCTATCTTAATTACTTGAAAAGGCAATACATAAAGAACAGAAGAAATGCTTCAAAAGGTTCTGCATGCACAGATGGACTGTGGTTTGCATTTATCTTTTGTTTAGTTCTTGGTTTCAATAGATGGGTCTTTTTTAATCTACATAACTTCTCTGCACCAAAACTCTTCTACTTCAGTGTGATTTGTGGGCTGTGTAGAAAATTTTTCAGGAGATGAGCCTATTGCCACATATAATTACCAAACAAACAGTCTAATGACAGATGCAGTTTGGATTGTCTTTGGCTCCTGACATAAGAGTACAAGTTCCCTTGTCACTGAGGCGCTTATAAAAATCTGAATAATTTTGAATATAAATGTTTCTAAAAGTGGATGAATGACATTTAGCAGGGAGCTGGGTATTCACATATATATATGTGAATGTGCACAGAATATAATCTGTAGTTGACATTTCTTATGAGACTAACTTCATGAAACGTGCTCACAGTTCAGGAAATTTGGCTGTGAACAATTAAGATTTGATACTGAGACTTGATGTATGTATGGGTCAGACTGTGAGCTTTTTTTAATGTGAGAGACAACTGACTTCTCTGTTGTCCTTCGCCTCCATAATGAGAAAATCCCAGCAAAACTTCTTGTCCTTGATGCTGGGCTAGCTACTAAAGGCTGTTAAATGTTTCAGTGATCATTGGATCAAATGAAGCCCTCTCGGACAGAGATGGTTACTAGTTGAGGGGTAAACCAGTTTGTTGCATCTGCACTCTAGGCAGGCAGATACTAAGCATAGAGAGAAGGTCATTGCTTGCCTGTGGAAGGTGATTAGAAGGAGACTTGCAAATGGAGAATTCAAAGGCATCAGTGTATTCTCACAGGAGAGTACAACACGGGAATGTGTTTTCACACCATTGAGATTCCGCTCTAAATGCCTACCAAGGGGAAGGGAAACAGTCTGCAGAGAGGTTGGAGAGAGAGACGTATTGGGATTTGGAGAAGCTGTGTGTGTGTGAATCCAAAGTGTGCTCCCATTAGAGGGAGAAAACTTGTCTAGAGAAATGCATATTAACATTATTTTCTCATGATCTTTTTGTTTGTTTGTGGATTTTTTCCCCCACTAGCTAACACAAAAGTTACTGTTGTGGGGTTTTTTGTGGTTTGGGGTGTTTTCTTTCTCCCTGGACTCTCAGAGAAGTTACCTCAACATACAAGAGTTAATGTCACTTGAGATGCTCTTCATTTTGTAGGGCAAGAGAGAACGGCCCCAAGTTGTGCCAGGGAAGCTTTAGATGGAATATTAAGATAAATTTATTCACAGAAAGGGATGTTAGGTATTGGAACAGACTTCCCAGGGAAGTGGTGGAGTCACCATCCTTGGAGGAATTTAAAAAAAATGTGTAGATGTGGCACTTGGGACATGGTTTAGTGGCAGACTTGGCAGTGTTGGTGTTTGGACTTGATGATCTAAGTGGTCTTTTCAGACCTAAGTGGTTCCATGATTCTGTGATTTACCCTTTTCTCTGCCTGCTGCTCTAGTAGTACATGAACCTTTTTTTCCTCATCTGAAGGTCCCTGTGGATTTCCAGCATGAGATATGGGGGGCATTCCATGCTTGAGTTTGGGTAAATGAACTGAGCCCTAGGCATCTATTATGCTTCTTTGAAGGACGGGATCTAAACCTTGGAAGTTGTGTTGGTTGAGACTCAGGTCAGATACCCTAGTGAGTCACCCAGGGCCTTGGGGAAGGGAATTTATATAGCTAGGACTCTGAAATCCCATTGCTGGAGACTTCTGCAGGGCCATTGGAAACAGCACACATAGCTCTGACTGCTTATTTAAAGGAGGTAATAAGTAAGTCTGGAGGTCTAATTAGGCGAGATGTAATGACAGTTAGTATCTCACAAGCAGGGTTTTACTGGATCTGTGGAAAAAGTATTCAAAAGTGAAGGTTTTGGAAATGCTGGTTAATTTCTTTTATTCCTTAGTGAGAAATGCTATACCATTTTAGGCATCTAAACTCTTGGGCAAAGGAGAGGAGAGTTAGAAACTCTGTCTTGCCATTATACTGTCTGGAGCATCACACTTTAGAGGCAATAAAGTTAAATACGACATTTTTGAAAACCGTTTCACTTGTTTCCTGATGAAAATATTTCCTGATGAAAATATTTCCTTCTTCTGTAGTGCTGAAATGCAGCATTGTTAATACTGGCCACTCAAATGTACCAAACTACAATAAATGATGTAGAATTAGGTTTTACATAACACTTGAGTGTACAAAATTCAGTCACTTTGACCCCCTACATGCATTTTTTTTTTTATTTCTAAAAAGAGTTATTTCACTTTTTAGGCTTCTCAGACATGTTCTTCCAGTGGTCCCAGACACTCTTCCACGAGCCGTGTGAGCGGCGAGGCCGAGTGCTGAGCAGACTGGGGTCGCCGTAGGTTCTGTGCACGTGCCAGGCGCCACAGCTCGCTGGAAAATCAACAGCGAGTATGGGATCTCGCAAATTACAGATCGTGACTATGCAGAGGATCACTGTACAGTTAAAATCAGTGAACAGGTAGTGTAAAACCTTTGATTCTTGGTGAAAATCAGATCAGACCTCTTCATAAAAAACTCCTTTTCCTGAGACTTTTGGAGCACTGGAGAGGGCAGGGTGTTCATATCCTTCTTCAGGATACAGGCAGACCTGGTTTTGCAGTGCAACGAGGTGTTAAAACCTTTGCATTATCGGAGCTTCAGGAACAACTGGAGCATAGCTCCATTACAGTTGCAGGGAAGCCAATAAAGCCATTTTGTCCTGAGTCCACAGTGGAGGATGTTAAAGGGCAGCTTGCCTTTGGTGGCTGTGCAGAAATAAGCTCAAGATCCCTCATTACTTTCTGTAACTTATCTGCAGTGTATTGGAGAGGACTCTGACTTCATCTAAACATCTAAACAAATTACATAGATGTTCCCCAAGTTCACTGCTGTACCACTGGTGCAAGTTGGTGTCCGCTTTCAGGAACAGTAACTTCCCACCTTTTACATCAAATAACTCCTTCCTAAATGGCACAAGAGACTGCATTATGTCCTGGGCATGGAAGTTAAAGTGATCATACCATTATCTCTATTGCACGGCTAGAAATGTCTCATAGCCAGAATGATTCTGTCTTCTCTGCCTTCATTTTCTGAAGGTGTAATATTCCTCATAAGAGTATTTTTCAACTATGACTTCAAGATGTAACCACTGATGGTTTGGATCACGTGCAAATCCTTGCAACAAAATCCACCAGAATGGCCTGCTAGATGGATCACCTTTTAGACAGAAGATACAGTAAAATATCTCATTCTCAAGATTAAAACAACTGCATAAGAACATGTTTTTATTTATTTCACACTGTGAAAATGTTCATTTGTGGACAGTTTTTGTGCTGTGATTTTCTCTAAGTTACTGCAGTTTCATTTTGTGCAAGTACTGATTTTGTGATTTTTTTTTAACACATATTTCTGCGTATTTCAACTCACTTTTGTTTCTATGCTGCCAGCTGCAGATTCTACCTACGTGCAGACCTGCCTCCACATTTTAAGTCAAGTGTCACTAAAGTCACAATTCCTGAGTTGCTTTGTGGAAAGCTTCAATCTTTCTTTTCCTAATCATTACAAGGGGGGAAGGTAAACTTCATACCCTCGCCTTGGGGAGGGAGGAGTGGCATTTGGAGAAGGAGAGGCTTGCCAGTGGTATCTGTCTATAATGCATGCCAAATTATAATGAAATTGAATTTGAAAAAGATGCATTATTTTTGCCATCACAAGGTGTGTTGGAAAGCGCTGCTGGTGGATTCTGCAGTGCTGAAAAACAGTTACATTATGCTGAAATTGAATGGCAAGTGGGCCACCTGCATTGCTGTAATGGCTACTACCTTTGTGACTCAGCTACTGATGTACCTGCAGGATGAAAAGCTAGTCAACCACCATTAGCAATTTAGTCATCCCCTAATTTCTCTGCTTTCCATTGCGATAAACTGTGAAACCGAGCTGCTGAAGCTGGAGTGATTTTGGCACAACTTTGCCATCAAGTTAAGGCTGACTCTAATCTGGAGACAGTGAAAGAACTAAACACTACAACGTTGGTGAAAAACCAGATCTTTTCTGGTAATTATGCCAAAGAAAAATATTAGTAATGTTGTCTGCAGAGTCACACAAACTTATTCTGATAAAGATCTTTGTGAATTTGTAAATTTGTAAATTTCCAGTGCAACTGGGTTTTTGCATGTTAAGCTACCCAGGCAAGTTTATATGTGCCTTTCAATTGTGAGAGCCAGAACAAAATATATTGCTCATAGCAGATTCTAAATCATGTTTTCCTTTGACCCATGAGAGTTTGTTTTGTGTTCTTTTTTGTGTTTTTTTTTTTTTAAACTATTGAACAAACAAGGCAGGAGACATCAGTAATCTTGAAATCATAGTAAGGAAAAATTTGTACGCATCTCTTTAGAAAAGCTTAACTTGATTTAATGAGATGCACTGCATTCTATTGCACTTCAATGAATATTATATAACCATGGCTCTCGAAAGTGGGAAATTATAGTAAATATCAGAGAAGCTTATTTCAGAAGACTCCAACCCCTTAGCAGCAAGTCTCTGCCTGTAGACTTTAGCATTCAGCTGGAGGAATTGTTTTCTCTTTGGAGGCTTGGACTTTTTATTTTTATTTATTCATTTATGTTGTGCTGAAGACTGAAGCAACATGACCTTAAGATCATGTTGCTTCCTTAATTTTCTGATGAGTATTGTTATCAGATCATTAAATTATTTTTCTGTCAGCAGGTTTAAATGTGACTTTCTTTCTTTCCTCTCCCTTTTTCAGAAATCTCATCTGTTCAAACATTTGTGCTGCAAAACAGACTTCAGACCAGGAACTGACATCTCTTGTTTGCAGCTCCTTATTTGTTTTCTTTCTTTCTATAGTTTAATCTTTTATTCAGAGATCTATCTTTAATTCACTGGTTTATATTACTGATTTTCTGTATCTTGTTCCTAACTCATTTTGTAATTCATATATTACCTTTCCTTTTTTCTTCAAAAGAGAAGAAGAATAGGGAAGTAAGTTTATTTTAAAAAAACAAAGCAAAAATTAAATGGGAGAGAAAAAAATACCCCAGATGTAAAATGCCTAAACCCCAAATATTGAAATCTCATGCTTCGGTTTTCCAGGATCTGCACTAGGTGCCCTGCTTTTGAGTGTCCTTCTCAATAAGTCATACATTCATCCTCTCTCCTTCTCTCTTCTTAGCCCCAAGCACCTTGACCCTTTTTCTAATAAGAGAATGGTAAGGAGTTCCCCAGTCAGCTTGGGCTGTTGTCACCCATTCTAAGATGTGCACAGGTGCCATGGCCTGGGTCCCAGCAGAAATTAAGGATGTGCCAGAGCCTGGTGCTCTCTTATTATTTGTAGAGATTACAGTATGTATTTGGAAAATACTTGCTACCTCCTCATCTCTCAAGTTCAGCGTTTCAGTGACTTCATAGAACATGAGAAATACTCAGCCACTCCCAAGTGTGTAGATGGATTGTCTATTCATACAGCTGATTTTTGCAGTCTCTTACATTTCTGTTATTCCCCAAGGAGTACTTCTTGAAAACTGGGATGAAGACAAGCTTGTGGAGGTGTCATATCTGACCCTGCGTTTCTTGGAAGCTTTGTGGGAGTGAGCCTCTTGGGGTGTACCAGTGTTCCTCCTCCCAGCTTGCCAGAGAGGTCTGGCAGATCTCTGAAGCATACGCTTTCCTATCCCATTTTGGCAGCAGAACAGGGATGTACAGTCTTCCTTTCACAGGGTTGGGTCTTAAAGATTCAACCTATTGCTTAATTTCATAATAATGTAGCCAAGTTCGCTGGCCTTCCCCAAGACTCCGACTCCTGTGGATTAACTCACCAGTACCGATAGTTATTCTGAATTTACAGAGGTGTGACAGAGCTAATTATGGCTCAGTATTTCTGAGTCTCTGTCAGCAAATATAAAAATAATGCATTTGCATTGCTAATAATGATGATCGGTCTGGTACTCCAGTATTTTCTGCATTTAAGGAATCTTAGATAATACATATTACATTGAAAGGATTCTGTGTTGCAGAAATGGTGGCCATTTAGGCTAGCTGGCTCAAGAGACAGATATTCTGAGTAACAAAACAGTTATTTCTCATGGGCAAATTGCTTGGTACAAGCAGGCATTAGGCTCTTTGCATATTTTGTTGATTTAAAAGCAATCCTTTCTGTCTCCTACAAAAAATCAGCAATTCTGAAGTAAAAAAAGAAAATAGCTCTTAGGTTCCTTAAACCTCACAGGACAAATTTCAGCCTAGCATGAACCTTTACTGCCGATTTATAGTCCTTGGAACAGGGGCTGGTAATGGAAATAGTGACAAAGAAAATGTTGGAGTTATGAATGGTGACATGACGGATTCTCTTGCCTTGAAGTTCTACACTTGGAGGGCATGGCAAGACTGGTGTGCCTGAAAAAGCAGCATTACTTTTGCTGTTCAGAACAGCAGACTCCAACAGAAAGTGAATACACGATTTCAGGAAGATAATGAAGAACTACAATTGCTTTTGCCTCTTTGGTTGGAAAGTAATTTTGGTGAAAATGTAATGGTGTTTCCCAATGTTTTAAGGAACAACTCATCTCTGAACAATGAATTTCTTGAACTGTGCATTGCTCTCAAAAATGTTTTTTGAATTTGTTAAGGACTAATACAGCAGCAAATATTGCTTTCAGTCCTTGTGATGCTTCCATCAGTGAAAACTGTAAGTGAATAAAAAAGATATTCAGCAGCAGGGTTTGTTCCATAAAAAAAAAAATAAAGAGATGTTTAGACTGCAAGGTAATGTTCTTGTTTTTACACTTCTATATATGAGGAAAAGTGTAAAATGTTTCTCAAAATGATAGGTCCCCTTTAAGTCATGATTACTGTTAAGAAGTGTACCTCTCCAAATTTAAAGATAGGACTAACATAAACATAACATATTCAATGCTTTATAGGTTGCATCAAACTTGCTAAAGAACAAGGTAAGAGCTAAGGTAAAATGTCAGATTAAGTAGTGTAAAGTCCATAGAGTCCACCCTACACAATGCAACGTTATGCCCCTGCCCAGACACCTTCTCCTCCTGTTTCAGGAAAACAGATCACTATGCTATACTCATCAAAACAGAAAGGGTTGATAGCTAAACACACAATAACCCATGTTCAACAAACAATCATAAATAGCCTTCCTCCTCCCAGAACGTTGAGTAGCTACCCAAGAAGACCCCAATCAAAGCATCAAATCTTAAAATATTCATTAAAAATGTTATATTCTGAAAGGCTTGACAGTCACTATGACATTTTTATTGCAACTTTCCCCTCCCTGTCATGGTGTAGTATTTTCAACTAGTTTAATGGAGAAGTCCCTAGGGAACCAATGTTATGAAAAATTATTATCCGAACTTACACAGTGATCTCCAGCATGGAAAAGTTAGAAGGCCTTCTACCTGTATTCCATGTTATGTATCATCTGGTTGATGTCTGTGAAAGTAGATGGCATTCAGTATCTGTTAAGAACTGAGTCCTACAGTCATAGGCTTGGATGTTGACCACTGTTTATTTATGGACACAGCTGGTACTCGAAGGGATATGAGTCTTCATTTAGAAAGAAGTCCAGAACTTCTGGAATCAGATCTGAGAAACATGCATGAGCAGGCTTGTTGTGTCTGAGTATATGTGATTTAGCAATAGGAGCTGTGTTTATTTTTTTCAGTGATATCTTCTGGGCATTTCATATACATAGATGTTTATCCTTTGATTTGGCTGCTGGTGGTTATTCTGGTGAAATTTAGGAACTGGACTAATTTTGGGAGGGTTTTTTGGTTGTAGTTTCCAGATCCCTAAAGGGGGAAATAACTGTAACAGTATAAAAGGGAGTTATTCCAGTATAGATTATTTTTGTGTGTAGAAAAAGATGCAAACAAGCACACTCTATGAATATGACCCCATGATTCCACCCTGATTTCTATCACATGCCTCTTAG
>WEKX01010560.1:2240-16919 GCA_013390025.1 Pitta sordida
TGGTGGGGAGTTGGACTAGATGATCCTGAGGATCCCTTCCAGCTTGGAATAACCTGTGGGCCTGTGAACTTAACTGAGATGTGTACACTTTAACGCACATAGTTTTAACGCACGTAGTATGGGTAATAAGCAGGGAGAGCTGGAAACTTTGATATACCAGGAAAGATATGACATAATTGGCAACACGGAAACATGGTGGAATGACTCATATGACTGGAATGTTATGTTGGGTGGATATACACTATTCAGGAGAGATAGGNCAGCAATATCAACATTCTAATTGGAGTATGCTACAGAACCCCCCATTCAGAACGAGGATCTGGATTATTTGTTTTACAAACAACTGGAGGACATCTCAAGATCACCCTCCCTAATTCTTGTAGGTGACTTCAGTCTCCCAGATATTTACTGGGACTTTGACACAGCAGAGAGAAGACAGTCCAGAAGGCTCATAGAGTGTTTCTTGTCACAAGTAGTCAGTGAGCCTATCAGAGGTGAGGCTTTTCTTGATCTGATGTTCACAAATAAGGAAGATCTGGTGGGGGATGTGGTCTTCAGAGGTTGTCTGGGAGGTAGTGACCATAAAATGATCAAGTTTTCAACAAAGAGTGAAATATGGAGGGGTCCAGTAAAACATCCAAGCTGGATTTCCGTCAGGGAGATTTTTGTTTATTCGAGGAACTGATTAAGAAAGTTCTTTGGGAGATAGCCCTTAATAACAAGGGAACCCAGGATAGCTAGGTATACTTCAAGAATGAACTCTTGAAGGCTCAGAAACAGACTGTCCCTCTATGCCATAAAATGAACCGTAGGGGAAAAAGACCGGGCTGGATGAGTAAGGAAATTCTGACAGAAGTGAGGGAGAAGAGGAGGGCCTTTCACCTTTGGAAGAAGGGTGTGGTCAGTCAGGTTTTGTTCCATGACATTGTTAGGTCACGTATAAGGAAAATTAGAGAGGCAAAAGCCCAGCTTGAACTTAAGCTGGCCCCTCCTGTGAGGGGCAATAAGAAGAGCTTTACAAGTATATCAATGGCAAAAAGAGACGTAGCAGCAATCTCCACTCCCTACTGGATATGGAGGGAAATTTGGCAACTAGGGATGAGGACAAGGCAGAGGTACTTAATGTCTCCTTTTCTTCTGTCTTTAACAGTAGGAGAGATTGCCTTCATGATGATTGGTTACATGAGATGGTAGACAGGACCAGGGTACAGTGCAGTCCCCCTGAAATTCAGGAGTCAGTTGTTAGAGACTTGCTGATCTGTTTGGATCCCCATAGGTCCATGGGACCAGATAGGATTCACCCCAGAGTCATGAGAGAATTGGCAGATGAGCTTACTAAATCACTCTCCATCTTTTACCAGCAGTCTTGGACCATGGGCGAGCTCCTGGATGACTGGAAGTTGGCAAATGTGTCCCCGATACATAAGAAGGGATAGAAGGACAATCCAGGAAACTACAGACCTGTTAGCCTCACCTCAGTTCCAAGTAAAGTTATGGAACAGATAGTACTGGGCACTATCATGCAACACCTGCAGGATGGCCAAGAGATCAAGCCCAGTCAGCACAGATTTAGGAGGGGTAGGTCTTGCTTGACCAATCTGATCTCCTTTTATGACCAAGTAACTCTCCTGGTGGATGAGAGGAAGACTGTGGATGTAGTGTATCTGGATTTCAGTATAGCATTTGACACAGTCTCTCATGATATACTCCTAGGGAAGATGGCAGCAAGGGGCTTAGATAGGAATATTCTGTGCTAGGTCAGGAACTGACTGGATGGTCAAGCCCAGAGAGTGGTAGTTCATGGTGTCACATCCAATTGGCAGCCAGTTACTAGTGGTGTCCCCCAGGAGTCAGTCTTGGGTCTGGTCCTGTTTAATATCTTTATTGATGGTATTGATGATGGGATTGAGTCCATCATGAGTAAATTTGCAGATGACACCAAGCTTGGAGCCTGTATTGATCTGTTAGAGAGTAGGAGAGTCCTGAAGAGGGATTTGGACAAATTGGAAAGATGGGCAGATTCCAACAGGATGAGTTTTAATAAGTCTAAATGTTGGCTTCTGCACTTTGGTTATAACAACCCCAAGCAGAGCTATAGGCTGGGGATGGAGTGTTTAGAGAGTGAGCAGGTTGAAATGGACTTGGGGGTATTAGTGGACAGCAAACTCAACATAAACCAGCAATGTGTCCAGGCAGTTAAGAGGGTCAGTTGCATCCTGACCTGCATCAAGGATGGTATGGCCAGCAGAGCAAAAGAAGTTATCCTTCCCCTGTACTTGGCACTGGTTAGGCTGCACCTTGAGTACTGTGTCCAGTTCTGGGCCCCTCAATCTAAGAAAGATGTTGAGGTGCTGGAACAAGTTCAGAGAAGGGCAACAAGGATGATTAAGGGGCTGGAGCATAAGCCCTATGAGGAGCGGCTTAGGGAGCTGGGTCTGTTTAGTCTGGAAAAGAGGAGGCTCAGGGGTGATCCTATCACTGTCTAGAACTACCTAAAAGGGGGTTGTAGACAGGCACGGGTCAGTTTTTTCTCTCTGGCCATTGGAGATAGAACAAGAGGTCATTGTCTTAAGCTCTAACAAGGGAGGTTTAGACTTGCCATTAGGAAAAAGTTTTTCACCGAAAGAGTGATTCGGCATTGGAATATGATGCCCATGGAGGTGGTTGAACCGCCGTCCCTGGAGGCATTTAAAGGTAGACTGGATGAGGTGTTGAGGGTCATGATATAAATGTTATAGCTGTTAGGTTTTAGTTGAATTATAGGTTGGACTAGATGATCTTCAAGGTCTTTTCCAACCTTATCAACCCTGTGATACCGTGGTACTGTGTAAAGTGCCTTCATTCTTTAAATGTGAATATTGTATTGTTGCAAATACCTGATTTTTATATACATAACACGAATACTCAAGATGCTGAAAAATTTGGAACATGAAGCTTGGAAGAACTGATTACCTTGCTTTTTCTCACATTGCAGTCTTGTTCAGGCAACGTGCCATTACAAAAAAAAAAACAAACCAAAAAAACCTTTAATTAATCAGTAATGGCCTTAGATGAATGAATGAGTCCCATACGTATTATATTTATTATGCAAGAAATCTTCAAGTCAGCTGTACAATCACATGCACATCAATATGTCAAATATATTATTTTTCATGTAATTAGGTTTCGAAGTCAGCCTGCTTGTGAGGACATACACGCATATTTCCCATCATATACATACTTGAGAAAATATTTATCTGTTTCCAGAATTCAACTGATGTAATTTTGAAAAAATTGCTACTAAGGATGTTGAATTTTCTTTTGCACTTTCTTGTTGTCTCACCTCTGACTGCTGCATCCTAACACTCTTCATATTCTCCATCATCTATATTCTGTTAACACATTTCAAAACCACAGTTTGATAGGTATCAGTGAGAATACTTCTCACTTTGCGTTTAAAAATAAAGTACCTTTACTGGGTCTTAAGCTAGAATTTATTGACAAAATAATACTTACTCTTTCCTTTTTATGTTAGAGATGACACAAATAATGAAGCAAGCCTTTAAAACACTTCTGTAAATTAAAAAAGAAATCCTTAAATTATTTTTTGAAACAAAAATAACTGTGTTTCTAAATGTTGAATTTCATGCCAAGTTTTCATGCCTGAAGTATAGCTACTCTGTTCTTTAAAGAAGGAACGACTTAGCTGTCATAAGGCATTTATCATTCTTTTGCTTATCTCCTGAATTTGAAGCTCTGTTAATGTTTTTCCTGATCTTTTTATTTTCTTCAGGGCTGAGAATGACAAGAATGCAATGAAAGGGGGAAAAAGTCATCTCTCTAACCAAGATGCTCAGATGAATGCCCAAGGATGGGTCAGCTGTGAGCAGCACAGTAAAAAAACCCAAAAAAACAAAAACCAAAAACCAGGAAAAATAAATTCTTTCAAAACCCCCAGAAACCAGTTCTCATAACATGAAGCATGAAACCTGTCTTGCATGCAAACTGCACCCACAGCTGACATGTACAGCACCATCAAGAAAATACTCCAGCACTATACTTAATTTTGCTTAAATCTCTAGCTCTGTTGAAAAAAAATCGGTTGCATATAGGATCACATTTTAATAGGAAACTCTGAAAGATATACACAGGGGGTGTTTTAGAGCTTTTGGGACAGGAGTTACTGTGCTTATGAAAAGCCTACCCTCTAAAGCACTCTGTATTGGCCTTTTAAATAATCATCAAGCACGATAAGCAACTCTAATTAGATTCTAGGAAACAACTCACAATAGAAAAATATTACTACTTTTTTCTCAGAAGTTATTTATAAAACAGACTGAAGTTTCTGTGTATTTGGTTTTTATTCAACAATTAAATTTGTCAATGATTCATAACCATGTTTTTCCATGGCTCAGATTTTTGCAAATATTTATTCATTTAGATATTTTTAGTGCTGTTCAACATCTTCATTGATGGTATTGATGATGGGATTGAGTCCATCGTGAGCAAATTTGTGGATGACACCAAGCTCAGAGCCCTTGTTGATCTGTTCGAGGGTAGGCCCTGCAGATGGACCTGGACAGAGTGGAGAGACGGGCAGATTCCAATAAAATGAAATTTAGCAAGTCCAAATGTCAGGTTCTACATTTTGGTTATAACAATCCAATGCAGAACTGTAGGCTGGGAATGGAATGCTTGGAGAGTGGTGAGGTGGAAAGAGATTTGGGGGTGTTAGTTGACAGCAAACTCAGCATGAGCCAGCAGTGTGCCCAGGCAGCCAAGAGGGCCAATGGCATCCTGGCCTGCATCAAGAATGGTGTGGCTAGTAGGTCAAGAGAGGTTATCCTTCCACTGTACTCGACACTAGTCACAATGCACCTTTGAGTATTGTATTCAGTTCTGGGCCCCTCAGCTCAAGAAAGATGTTGAGGTACAGGAACAAGTTCAGAGAAGGACAACAATGATGGTAAAGGGGGTTGGAAGATAAACCCTATGAGGACAGTCTGAAGGAGCTGGGTCTATTTAGCCTAGAAAAGAGGAGGCTCAGGGGTGACCTTATTGCTGTCTATAACTATTTAAAAGGAGGTTGTAGTGAGAGAGGGGTCAGTCTTTTCTCCCTGGCAAATGGAGACAAGATGAGAGGTAATAGTCTTAAGTTCACAGATTCACAGATTCACAGAATATTATTAGTTGGAAGGGACCCACAAGGATCATCTAGTCCAACTCACCACCTAACACCCGTACAGATCCGAAAGCACATCCCAGAGCGGTAAACACAAACCTAGTTCCCTCAGAGTCTAGCAGGCCACACCGGGCCAGAAGGGACCTACAGGATCATCCAGCCCTACACCCCCCAGCTAGAACATGTCACCAAGCTCCTCATCGAATCTTCTCTTAAACACCTCTTAAACACCTGCAAACTGAGACCAGGCAGTGCCTGTGTACGTGCATCTCTATGTTACTGTTTCCAAGGCTACAGGCAGGGAAGGCAATGTGGTTTGTGTCTGGGAACTGCACACCAAGCGCACCTGGTGATGATGTAGCCCCAGGGAAAGTGCCCTACAGAAGTGGGGCTGGGCTGGCCTCAGCGGCGGTGAGGCAAGGGCTATGTGTTGGGATGGGGCAGTGACAGAACATGCCCAGCTGCTGTGCCAAGGAGGAGGTTTCTGTTCCCTTCTGTTCCCCCATGTCCTCCCCCTGCTGCAGCAGTACCCTACTGTAGCAGGGCGAAGTGGTGTTCTGCTGAGTCCATATTGTCAGTGCTCCTTCTCCCAGGACTGACGGATGTTAAAGGGAAAAAAACTCTGACACCGACATCACCCCCAGTCATAAGAAGCCCAGGTGCTGCAGTGTTGCAAAGTTAACATTGCCCAGGCTCCAAGAGTGCCAACCAGAGCCTGGGGACAACCCTTCCCCACCACAGCCCTGGAGCTTTCCCACCCTGGAAGCAGTGCAAGTATACGGGATGGCAGCAGCCTGGCAGTAGCTACAGAAGGAGCGGTGTGGCCAAAGAGAAGCCAAGGGATTATACAGGGGTCTCCCCAGGCAGAGAGGGCTCAGAAACACTTCCCTTTGTGCTCCTGTGCTGTGAGAGCCCATGGGGAGGAGCAGAAAATGCTCTCCAGCACTCTGGAGTGTCTGGGGGTGAAGCAATGGGTGTGGCCTGTGTGCATATTGATGACCCATGACTGTTCATGAATTAGACAGTTTGCGAGATCCCCAGGAGACCCGTTCCTTGCAACTACAGAGGTATGATTGTACTACTGCTCTTGCTGGTGATGATGATGATTATTTTTCTCTTCCAGCCTGCCTTAGATTTTTTACTTCACCAGCAGCTTCAGCTGTCTCTTCATGCTCATGTTTTCCCTTTACTGATGTTCCATTCATGCTCTTTGCCTCTCTCTGGGCATGGCGGAGCACAGGATTTATACGGAATTTACCTAGTCTTCTGTAGGCTGGTTCATAAATTGTCAATTTGCATATGCTTGAGAAATAATGCATCTTTCCCAGTTCAAACATTTCCTAACTTCAGCAAATCCATCATTTTGTAAAAGACATTAGAAGAGAAGGGCTGCAGGTTTTTTACTGCATTGTTCGGGACTGCTTGGCACAGAATCCATTTTACTGTATTTTGTGAAACTGACAGTCATCTTGTAACCTGTCTTTAAATAAAGGAAAATCTTTAATTAAAGACAAGCAAGTCTGGTAACTAGAGTCCTTTAAAAAAAATTCTTAGTCCTCCAACATTTTTTTAATGCTTTAAGTGTATCAGTCAAAATCGCCATTACATGGATTATGCGCATACATGAAAGCAAGAGCCAATTTTAACAGCAAGAGAAGTGGTATTTCTCACATTGTGACCTGACAAACCACAAGTACCTTCTAGTTCACATCAAAGAAAATTTAAAACATTTCTGAAATGCTAAGGCAAATATTTTTTCTGCATTCCTTAGGACTAAACAAACCTATTTCTATCAGGATTAATCAGTATTAAAAAGGCTGCTTAGTTTAATCTATCTTGTGTGCTCCTAGCAAAGATAACCATAGCCACCATCAGCCTAAAGGTCAGATCATGGAAAAGGCGATATTTATTTACCTTTGGGGCACTGACAACATCACTTACTACATCTTTTCTATCTCTCATAGTGGCTTTGTCTCATCAGTCACTTATTAAGAGATTAGCAGAAATAAAAGACACTTTTCTTTACAAAAAATCAGAAGACGGATGTATAAGAACAGGTGGTGGTATATGCTAAGTTCAAAAGCATTTAATAACTACATTTCAATAGTATATTTAATTCATACAGTTGCAGTAAATCTTAGAACTCATCTTGCTACAAAACTAGATCATATCGTATCAAAACACAGAACTGTTTCTCAAAAAATATTCATAGGCTCACATGTTCATAGATTATTCCAAGTTAGAAGGGACTCATAGGATCATCTAGTCCAACTCTCAAGTGAATGCTCACCCAGGGATTGAACCAAAACCGTGGAACCAGGAGAACCACACTACTTCCATTCAAGCCTCCCATCATCTAGGCCATGTCACTGAGTTCCTCATCCAGTCTGTTCTTAAACACCCCCAGGGACCGCAACGCCACCACCTCCCTGAGTATACCATTCCACTGAGAGATCTCTATCTCTGTGAAAAACCTCTTCCTAACATCCAGCCTCAACCACCCCTGGTGCAGCTTGAGGCCATGACCTCTTGTTCCGGGGCTGGCTGCCTGAGAGAAGAGATTCCCACCCACTCAACTACAACCTCCATTCAGGTAGTTGTAAACAGCAATGAGGTCACCTCTGAGCCTCCTCTTCTCCAGGATGAACAACCCCAGTTCCCGCAGTTGCTCCCCATAGGGCATGTTCTNAGACTGGATGTTAGGAAGAGGTTTTTCGCAGAGAGAGTGATCTCTCAATGGAATGGTCTGCCCAGGGATGTGGTGGAGCTGCCATCCCTGCAAGTGTTTAAGAAAAGACTCGACGAGGAATTCAGCAACACGGTCTAGACAATGAGAGGCTCAGATGGATGGAGCGTGTTGCCCATGGGTCCATGGTTGTGTGTTTGATCTCTGGGTGTCACTTAGGAGTTGGACTAGATGATCCTTGTGAGTCCCTTCCAACTCGGAATAACCTGTGAACCTTTAAAAGGTGACAAAACAGGTGATTAAGCTGGAATGTGTCTGGCTTTTAAACTGGCTGGCAGCTAGGGGACACAAACTGGGACAGGAGGTTTGTTTTGTTGATTTTTTTAGCAAGCAGAAATTTGAAGGGTTTTTTTTTAGCTCAATGCCCCACTGCCTGGCCTGGTGGACACACTAGGGCGGGCTGTAGAGTCCTGGGACAGCACTCCTCTGGGACCCCAAGAATCACAGAATCACAGAATGCTATGATTGGAAGGGACCCACAAGGATCATCTAGTCCAACTCACCATCTAACACCCGTACAGAGACTGAACTCACACCCCAGAGTAGTGACCATAAACCTAGTTCCCTCACAGGGGCATGTTTAAACACAGATTGGGCTGTGTTTGGACCCCCAGCTGGCCGTGTTCCCTCCTGCTCTGGCGGAAGAGAGTGAGTGTCTGTCTGTACCTGGCCAGCCCATCACCAGGGGAAAGGCACTGGCACAGGCAGTGGCCAAGATAGCCCCTCTTCCTCTTGTGTGGCACTGCTGGTACAGAATGGTGCAGCCACGCCCGGGTGCTCGGATCAGCTAGTCCGGGCCAGTGTGGGTAGGCACAGCCGCACCTTAGTGCTTGGACCAGCCAGCCTGGGCCAGCACTGGCCAGCAGACTGATGTGCCAGTGGTCCATGCAGTGGCCTGGCGGGCAGGAGGAATTTGCATATTCATGACTGCCTTCTTTGAATATTCATATGTGGCAAGTCGCGCATGTGCAGTTGTGAAATAGACCTCCCCAATCAGGAGGGAATTAGGGAGTAAAGGTAGGTGAATGAAGGAAGAAACCACCTCTCTCTGCCCAGTCCCAGCATCATCACAGTCTGATTTACATCCTCAAAACTAGCTATACAACTCTCTGACCTCACTTTTGTAGTATCTAATATATGTCATCAAGCAGAAGTGGTGTGTTCCAATCATGCCTATTTAGTTCATGTTATATATATATATATCCTTTTATGTGACTGCGATGAAGTTGACCTGAGAAAACAACTATCCACCTGTGAGGGACTGAAATATTATTAGTGTCCTAAATATTGTCAAAGCCATAGAAAGCCTTTTTGCAAACTTCAAAGAAGCAACTACCTGTCTGTGACCATCAAATAATTCCCCTTCCCAAATGTCCCTCCTGATTGGAATTTAGACTGTAACTGGGAATTGGAGATAAGATTATTATCTAATTATCTTAGGTCTAAGGAGAAATAAACAGGACTCATCAGGTGGAGGCTCACTGGGTTCGTGATGGAGAAATTTCTCCACATCAAACCAAAGGAGTAAACCCCCTACTCCATGATATGGGACATTCATGTGAGAGGCAACTGAGAGAAGGTTATAAACCATCAAGACCTCCAAAGCATCTCTCCAACTTATTCCTGAGGCATGGGATCCAAGTGATATAACAAATCCAGAGTCTGTCCCAAGAGACTGCATACCTTCCCCATCACCACGGGGGAAGTGCCTGGCACCTCCTGAATGTGTATTAATCCATTGGATTCCATGTTTTGTGGAACCCTCTCTACCAAGAAGACCAGAAGAAGACCCACAGAATGCCAGTGGGTTCCATGGAATGGCAATACAGTTTCTATTTGTTATCTCTCTGTCACTTTCTTTCTTCTTCCATGCCCTTCCCCCTTCGCGACATCCCTCTCCCCCAAGCGGTGGTTGCGTGCAGCCCCTTTGACAGTGGCAAGCCTCCCCTGGGGTCCTGTTCTGGAGCGGCATGCTGCCTCCCCCCTGTTTGAACACAAGAGATAGACCATCAACCAGAAACCCCGATAAAACCACCACCAAAAAAGAAAGACCCACCAGTTCTTCCGCCTTGTGCAGCTGCCGCTGGTCTGTGGACAGCCTTCAGTGGGAGGCAGGGAGATGGACACTGGCTGCTGCCCACCAGGGATGGGACAGGCGGTGGTGAGCCAGGGGGAAGCAGCGATGATCACCTTCCCTCAGCCCACAGTGTTGGTCTGGCTACATGCAGCTGCCAGCCTACAGAGGACCTGCTGCAACCACGCTGAGGGGGAGGGGAGGTGAAGGAGCCCTCAAAAAAACATTGTGGGAAAGAAACAGGTGGGAAAAGGAGCACTGTGCTTCTCAGTGCCAAAATCCCTTTGTGACTTGATGATGTCCGGCAGCAGTGCAGCCCCTTTGAACAGCAGGGACTGTCCCAGCCTCTTCAGCTGTCGCTCCCGTCGCACAGCACCAGAGTGCCCACGGCACCATAACGGCCAGCACCGAACTCATTCCCCACGCCTCCCCCAGAGTCCTGCTCTGGAGCAGCGTGCCGCCTCCACTGTGTTTGAACACAAGAGACACACACCAGCAACCAGAAACTCCGATAAAAACCCCGATAAAAACCAGCACAGAAACGACTGGGAAAGGACAGTGGCAGGAGGCTCCGCGCCCACTCAGATCCACGGGGGGGGTGGTGCCAGCTTCCCAGCTCCCAGCCGTGCCGGTGTCCATGCATGGAAAAGCAGCTCTCTTCTGGGAGCTGGGAAGCAGCAAAGGGCCTTTCCTCCACTACAGAGGAAGCCGCGCTCTCAGGACTACCCTCCATACCTTATTAGTGGAGGCATTGTGGCTATGGGTTTGGCGTACTTGAATACTTAGTGAGTTTGCTATCCTTGCAGATTCCAGAACCTGCCTGAATAGGGGCAGACCCAACAGACTGTGAGTAACGGGTGTCTACTCTACTACTGAAAAAGTACTAGTATGTCCATGTAACCTTTCACAATGAATGTATCTGATACTTTAAAGTGATCTTCATATCCTCTAACAAGGTTTTAGAACAGACTTAAAGTATGGACTTTGGAGGGTCAGTGCTTAGCTACGGCAGCATATGACCCGTAGCAGTACATCAGGAGTCAGAAGGTACAGCTTAATGCTTCTGAGAAGGAAGTCTTGACTTTATTCATGACTACTTAATAAAGCCTCAGAAGGCTGGTTCTACAAATTGTAATTTCACTGCTGTTTAATATTCATTAAGGCTTAAAGCAATGACAGGAACTATGTACATATTATAAATATATAGATTAAGATAGAGCATCTTTTATGTCTATTAATTTCTTTTCCCAAGGACATACAATCCAATTTTTAATGCATAATATTTCTGAATACTTGGAAATCACATCAATAATTTTCAGAAAAGCTTTAATGTTAAACAAGTTAAAAGAAGTAAAGAAGTTTTAGTTTTCCTATATTGTCATAAGTCACAGAATCACAGAATCACAGAAAATTATGAGTTGGAAGGGACCCACAAGGATCATCTAGTCCAACTCACCATCTAATACCCGTACAGCGACCGATTAAAAAAAAAAAAAAAGAAAACAGAAAAGTAAGCTCATTTCATTTGGTTTTCATGACTAACATTTCTTTTCACATGTAAGGTGATGTTTATTCTTCTTTCATCATGCTGGATCTGTTGCACTGATAAGAAGTGTACAGCAATAATAATTTAGTAATTTTTTATTTCAGTAAATATACCCATAGATAATAACAATTTCATTACCTACATATACTTGCTATAAAATCTACATTATTTTCCAGAATATAGCACACAACAGAGGCAGATAGATATGAAGACAGGAGAATATTTTACATTAATTTTATTTAAGGAAGCCTTGTTCCACTCTTTTGACTGAACATTGATGGAACAGCAAAAAGGCTCAGCAGTAAAAGCAGCCAAGAGGAAAGAATGTCCAAGGAGGGGCAGGCAGATGTTGAGCCAGTCCACAAATGAAAATTTGCATGGTCCACTGGTATAGAGAGAAGTTCACAGCCCCTTTGCCTCTGGGAAGTCTTGGTAGAGAGAGCGATTTCTGGCACACGGAGAGTTTTAAAACCCTCTTTGCTGTTCCCACTTCCGTTTCTCTGGCAGCCAATGGAAAGCAGCTCCAATATGTTAGGCCTCTTTCCTCATTTCTGCCCACTGCTGAAGAGACAGGGCTTGGCACCATCTCCATGGCACCCCAAGATGGCCACCACCATGTGCTCAGGGATTCTGCCAGCTCAAGACCTTTTCTCAGCTCCACCACCACAGTGCCAGAGCAGTCATGAAGCCACTTGCCCCGCTGGACTGCTGCGCTGTGCCTCCCATTGGGGAAGCAGTGACTGCACTTCCCCCTCTCCATCTGCAGTGTCAATGCACCAGGGGGAGCTTCCCCCAGGGGCATGCGTTCCTGCGGGGCCATGGGACATCGGCCCCTGTCCTCATGCACTGGTTGACCTGGGAGTCTTCAGGTGCATGAATGTGAGAACCACTGGCCCCCTCTGCTGCTCGCTCCAGGCTGGCTCCACCTCCCGCACCTTCCCACACCATGGCAGGCGAGGGCAGGACCCCAGCTGCACCCCAGTCCAAAGAAAATGGAGGAAAAATTCACTTGCAGAAAGGTACATTCCAAAGAAACATCTTAATATCTAACCCATGACAACAGGGTGGCATTCATAGTGCTAATGGATATATAAGGTTTGGCATTTTACAATTCAGTATCATTGTTAAAGTCAGGCTAAAACTACTGGTCCAATCTGCACTGAAAATTGCCACATGTGATTATGCTATTATGTCAACTAGACCACTGTTGGTTGTGCCCTTGAAACATTGTATAAAAACTTGAAATTTATTTGATTATTCTTTTACTGAATGAGATAGTTCAATAATGCTACCTGGAAATGAGAAATAAGCTCCTGTTGGATAAAAGATGTTATCTATAGGAATACCACAAAATTAGGTGCTCCCAAACAAGGGTTATTTGTATAATATTGAAGTATTATACAGTGAATCCTCTCTGTATCGCGACTTCTCCTTCACGACCTCACGCATTTGCGATGTGAATTTATCGCAGTTTTGATTCCACCATTTGCGAATTTATGCCGTTTGCGCATGCGTACTGCCTCTGCTCCACCGAGAGGCAAGGCTGGAGCTCCCCGTGGGGCGGCGCTGGCCCAGCCCAACGGGGAGGGCCGGGAGTCCTGCTGTCCCGTTACTTTAAGCGCAGCTGGGGAACTGAACCCCCCGCGGGCGCATGTTACTGTTTCTGTGGCTACAGGGAGGGAGGGCAGTGCCACAGGAAAGTGGGGCTGGGCTGGCCGCAGCAGCTATGCTCACTCCGCTGCCACAGCTGAACCCCCCCCCGCTCCGCGGGGCGCTGCCGACAGTGCCTGGGACGGGCAGTGCGCGGGACAGGCGACGCGGAGCAGGATGGGAGGCGCAGGACGGGACAGGCAGCGCGGGGCGGGCAGTGCGGGACGGGACGGGGCGGGCGTATGCACTGGAGCTGGGGAGAGGGTGGGAGCAGCTGCACGGCGTTTGGTCACAGCAGTCACGCGGGATCTCAGGGTTGGGAGGGGGTCTCCCGAGGCAGAGGGGGCTCAGAAACGGTTCCCTTTTCTTCCCCGTGCTCAGAGAGTCCGAAGGAAGAGGCAAAAAAGTGCACCCCGGAGCCCTGTGGAGTTCCGGGGGGTGGGGCAATGGGCGTGGCCTGCATGCATATTAACGACCTGCCGTTCTTTGCGAGAATAATGTTTTGCAGGGGCTGTCGCCTGTCCCGTTCCTCGCGATGGAGGAGGTATAACTGTATAATTTTCTCTTTCTCAACAGAAGAAATTCAGGACTATTCTTT
Organism: Pitta sordida; assembly: GCA_013390025.1. Lineage (NCBI taxonomy): Eukaryota > Metazoa > Chordata > Aves > Passeriformes > Pittidae > Pitta > Pitta sordida. The sequence goes on from WEKX01010560.1 coordinate 16,016, forward strand.
CCTGAAAGTAGTCTTTCACAGAATCTTCTGAGTTGGAAGAGACCCACGAGGATCATTGAGTCCAACTCTTAACACTGTCTCCCTGGCAGGAATTGAACCCGGGTCTCCCACATGCCAGGTGGGGACACTTACCACTGTACTGACTTTCTGATCTAACAGAGCACATAGTATGTAAAAGACCGAGAGATAATAATTTAGGGAGATGGGACAAACACCCCGGGCCCACACCTCATCGGGAGAGCATTGCCGGAGTCCCGGGACAGCCCCATGGTGACTCAGCGGTGAGCGGCTGCCTTGGCCTTGTAGGGCTCATGCCAGGAGCCCTCAGGGGACCGTGTGACTTCCCACCTGTGGATAGTTAAATCATTACCACTCCTGAGAGCACGGCGAACCAGAGCACGGCGAACAGGAGCAAGGCAAACAGGGATGTTAACTGAGGGGGGCTTGGGCAACTGGGAGGGGTTTGTAAATAAGCAATTGAGAGGCAGTTCACATGGCAGTTTGCGCGGGCAGGGCAAGCGGGCAGGGTAGCAGACGCGGTCTTGGCAGATGCTGTCTCTCCTTCCTACCCCTGTCAGCCAAGCCCAGAACCAGACGGATGAAAGCCCCAGCCAAAGCCACAAGGGAGGCTCAGACCCAAACTACCCCTGTGTCAGTGGATGTGGCTGTCCAGACTCCTGGCTGCAGGGAATGCCTGAGCCTGATTACTGACCAGGGGGACAGCCTGCAAACCACCTGTGTCAAGTTTGAGCTGGTAAATGACCTGCTCTCCATGATAACACAGATTCACACAGAATATTATGAGTTGGAAGGGACCCACAAGGATCATCTAGTCCAACTCACCATCTAACACCCGTACAGAGACCGAAAGCACATCCCAGAGCGGTAAACACAAACCTAGTTC
>WEKX01010560.1:17317-41377 GCA_013390025.1 Pitta sordida
TGCTCCTTTCCAGCCCAAGTTTCACAAGTTTCTCCTGAAGCTTATTGTGTGAAACCGTGTCAAAGGCTTTGCTAAGGTCCAAGTACACAACATCCACAGCCTTTTTGTCATCAACCAGTCGAGTCACTGGATCGTAAAAGGAGATCCGGTTGGTCAGGCAGGACCTGACTTTCCGAAATCCATGCTGACTAGATCCAATGTCGTGGTTGTTTTGTAGTTGCTGCATAAGAGCACACAAGACCATCTGTTCCATGACTTTGCATGGGACTGAGGTTAGGCTGACTGGTCTGTAGTTGTTAGGATCATCTTTCCTGCCCTTCTTGTGGATGGGTGCCACATTGGCCATTTTCCAGTCTTGTGGCACAACACCAGTAAGCCAGGACTGTTGGTAAATTATGCAGAGTGGCTTGGGGGGGTTATCTTCCCTTTTTTTTTTGAACNAGGGATCTCATCTGGTCCCATAGACTTGTGAGGGTCCAAGCCACTCAGCAAGTCTCTGACTACCTCCTCTTGGCTTACGAGGGGGTTATACTACACCCCAGCTCCCTCCATGGCTAACATATTAAAAATTTAGTTCTTGTTATGAATTACTGAATTCATTTTTTCTTTCCAATAACTGGAAGATTTTTATGTATGTTACGGTTTAGGGTTTTTTTGCTGCTCTGGCAGCGAGTGGGTTAACAGCTCGGTTCTTGCCTGGGCCTTGCCGCTGCCAAGGTCATGAGCAGAAGGAGATAGAGACGTCTCTGTGAATAACATACTTGGGAGAGAAGAAAAATAAAAGCTTAGTAGCAAGATGTAGAGTGCCGGTTCAGAACCTGCGTCAGGAGGCACAGTTCTGATCTTGTTAGTTAGTAAAGAAATCCTTTATATTCTTTACTTGTAGTTGTCTTGCTTTTTTTGTCTGTGACCAGTTTTATTTTCCAGTTTTATTTTCTAGTTTTTCTTCTCCAGGAGAGGTTGTAGGTGAGTCTCAGGCATCCAGCCAGGGTCAAACCATGACAATGTACTACTATCAAAACTTTAAAAACTTAATTTAAAACCTCCCAAAGATAGCTCAAGTAGTTCAGAAGCTTAATCTGTACAGCTTAGACTTTGTTAGAGTATGAGCGTTGATATGTTTTTGAAAACAAATTAAGCTTGTTGTGGGAAATAATTATCGGGAAAAAATGTTTTGAATCATTCAAGTTTATTTTGCAAAAGTTTTTTGTATATAATGAGCTCATTTAATATATTTTTAAATTTTTTTTAGATGTTCAGTGGAAAACTTTACTCTTGTCTTCACTCTGCAGTGAAAGAAGGCATTTCTTTTTGAATTTGGGGTACACTACACGACTATGATGGCAATAATTTTTTAAAGAACACCCCACATCATCCTTTTTTCTTCTCTAATGATTCTTAATTTATTTCATTGCAAGTACAGTCGACCCCTGTTATTCGCGGGCTGTTGGGTCTGGTCAGACTCCGCGAGTTCTGAAATCCACAAAGATAGCGAACCCACTACGTAGTCGAGTACGCCACGCCTGTAGCCATGCCCCCTCCCCATATAAGGTCTGAAGGCCGGTCCTGAGGGCGCGGTTCCCTCTGTAATGCCTCCTTAAAGGGGAGGAAATGCTTTTTGCCGCCTCCCAGCTCCAGGAAGGGAGCTTTTCTGAATGCAGGAACCGGCATGGCTGGTAGCCGGGAAGCCAGCACTGCCGCCCTTCCCCCAAAAAAACGAGTGGGCATGGTGCCTCTTGCTACTGTCCTTTCCCTGCTGCGTCTCTGTTGGGTTTTTTTATTGGGTTTTTTATCAGGGTTTCTGGTTGCTATTGTGTCTTCCTTGTGTTCAAACACGGCGGAGGCGGCACACCTCTCTAGAGCAGGATTCCGAGGGAGGCCTGGGGAATGAGTTCAGTGCTGGCCGGGGTGGCCAGTGCTACCCTGGGTTTGTACGACGGGAGCAACAGCTGAACAGGCTGGGACAGTGGTAGATGTTCGGTCCCGGTTCTCTGTCTAGCAGCTCAGCCTCATTCCCAGATGCAAGGGCTACAGATACCTTCACGACGGTCATGTCCCTGGCAGTGCTGGTGGCTCTGACGTACCCTTTAACCTGTAATAGCAGAAGGGAGGGCAGAAGGCGAAATGACTTGGCACGGGAGTGAAGCTGACAATCGCCGCTTCTCCCANCCAGGCATCATCATCAAGCCACAATGGGTTTTTGGCTCCAAGAAGCCTGGTGCTAATCGTGGTGCTGATAGCCGAAGGCCCAGCAACGGGACCTTGCTTTTCTGTAGCCAGCCCCAGCGCATGGAGCCCTGACAGCAAAATGGGGTGAGTTGTAGCCAGTCCCCTTGCTCCCACTGAGGGGCCGTGTCTCTCTGAGGAGAAAGGGGGCAGGAGGGGAATGGAGTGACAGGCAGGGAATGGGAGGAAGGGGAGACAACGGGGCTGCTCCCCACCACGGGCCGAGGTTGTTTTTTGGGTTTTTTTTAGGTTGAGTTCCTTCCCCTCCCCCGCCCCTCAAAGTGGTTCGCTTGCAACAGAGAGCTGTCCATAGGCTGGCAGCTTCATCCAGCCAGAAGGACACTGCAGGCTGAGGGAAGCTGACCATCGCTGCTGCTCTGGGATCTGCCTCTCACCAGGGCTGTCCGTAAGCTCTGCGATCTTCTCCTGCTGTGGCTCCTGAGATGCGCAGGGCAGAGATAGAGCAGCAGGAAATGCTGGGGCAGCCCCGCTCGTCTCTGCACCAGCTGCCCCAGCCTGCAGATCTCTCCCTCCCTCTCTTACCCTCCCTCTGCACGTCTGCCCAACACATCCTAGAAGGGACTCCCCAGGCCAGTCCAGTACTGACTGTTTCTGTGGTTATGACATGGCAATAAACATCTACGTACAAAAAACACAGAGTACACATAGATACTCTCCTGCCCCTTGGAAGGAACTATTTATTTTGGGCAGTGAGGGGGGGTGCCGGTGCCAGCACAGGGATTGGATTCTGACATCAGGAGCCGGCGCCGCTGGCACTGGGACATGTTGGGCTATGTCGCCCATGTAACCCCAGTGCCAGCAAAGCTGAAACGCGGTGCCAATTCAGTGGCTCCGCTCCTGTCCACCTGGGGTTTAAATCTCCCGTCCACCACCACCCTGAAGTCGGCATTGGCAGCGGGAACCGTCCTCCACCTTTCACCGATTTGCAGCTGCACCACGCCACCGTGCCCCGAACTTCCAGCATGGCACTGGCCGCTTTGTGTCAGCAGCGCAGCACTGCTCCCGGCTTCACAGAGATGGGACCGGCTTCCCTTTCTCCTAAACGGTGAGAATGAAGCATATACGACAAGTCCAGTGGGCAGTGACAGCAGGGGAGACCAATTATATATTCATAACCTCATTATATATTCATGAACTGATGGATTTGCGGTACCTTCTGCGCATGCGCCGAGATCACATATCTCGGGGAAAAATCACGTACAAATACTGAAGTTCGCAAATAGCGCACCTTGAATACATGGGGGCTCACTGTATACTATAAATTTACCTATCACTAATTCTGGAACTGTTGTAGAGCTATAAAAAAATATTCTGTGAACTATCAGAAGTATTTTTTTAAATAAATTACAATAATAGAAAGACTTTTACATGTGTAAATCCTTATCAAGTGTGAGGAATAAAACTGGAGTTGGATCTCCACAAGGGTGTTGTAGTGATGATTCTCTGTATTCACTTTGGATTCCTTTTTTTAAGTTCTCATGCAATTACATTTTAATTTCTGTTAGTACTTAGTGATGTATCATGACCAAGTAAGCATCAAAAGCAGAACTGAAAAAAACCCCAAACAACAACAAACTCAAAAAAGACAGGAGGGTAGAAGATTGCCCAATAATAGTGGAAGAACACAGATTGTGTTCTGGTGGATAAGTGGAACTATGAGATTCTGGTTACTGTTGATTCACCCACATTAAAAAGTCAACTATATTGAGGAAGGATCTGCCATTATCTCTCAACTCAGACACACAATAAATGTACTAATTTTAACTCCTTCAGGAGACAAGTTATAGTTTCATAGACTCATAATAAGATTACACAGAGGTAATGATTCAAACAAAATAGGAATGTCATGTAAAATATCTGTTCAATCTGCTATAACTAGTACAAGCAGTATAAGTACAGTCTGTGAGGAATAGGCATGTCTAGACTTTGTTAGCAGGAACATTTGAGCTGCCTTGATTTGAGGACTCAGAAACTTATAGATTTTAGTGAGGGAAGTATAGACTTAAAAATTCAGGGATTTTAGTAAAACAATAATATTTTAGTGAATTTTAGAAGGATTTTAGAAGAATAAGTACATGTTAAAATCATTCACTGGACCAGAAATTTAACAACCGTTATGGTAATACCTCACTGCATTTCAACTTCTCCATTGTGACCTCACTGATTTGTAAGAAACTTTTCTTGCAGACCTGCCTCAGTGATTCACGAACCTTCCCAGCCAACACATGCACAATGCCTCTGCTTTGCCAAAGGGCAGTGCCCGGCCCCACAGGGAGGGCATGCAGTACCTCTCACTCCATTGGCGTTTATACACCTCCGGCGACATGCCCCAGTCTCCGTCCTCTCCTGTGTGTCTCCATGCCCTGTCCCTACAGTGGAAGGCTCACCCCGCGGGATGGCCCAGATTACTGTTGAGACACAGCGCAGCACTGCCACAAGCCATGCCGTCCCCTGTTTCTCTAAGTTGCTGCTGCAGCTGCTGTGCCACAAGGAGGCTTCTGTTTCCCCATGCCCTCCCTGCACTGCAGCAGGGGGAAGTGGTGCTCTGATGGTTCCATAGAGCTAGCTCTCTTGCTCCTGGGATGGGGAGATGTTAAAGGGAAAGAAACTCTGACACTAACATCACCATCCACCGTGAGGCGCCTTGGGTGTTGCAGTGTTGCAAAGATAAGGTTTCCCACGCTCCAAGAGCACTGACCAAAGCCAGAGGACACCCCTTCCCCACCGTGGCCTGAAGCTTCCCCCTCGCAGAGGCAGAGCAAGCATATGTGGTGGCAGCAGCCCTGCAGCAGCTGTGGAAGCAGCGGCTTGGCTGAAGATAAGCCAAGGGATCCTCCGGGGGGTCTCCCCAGACAGAGAGGGCTCAGAAATGGTTCTGTTTGCTTCTCTGCTGGGAGAGCCTGTGGGGAGGAGCAGAAAATGCTCCCCAGCACTCCTGATAGGCTGGGGGTGGAGCAATGGGCATGGCCTGCATGCATATAAATGACCCACACGTGTTTGTGAATTTTACAGTTTGCAAAACCCTGGGGAGACCCATTCCTCATGAAGGGTGAGGTATTACTGTATTAAAGGTAAGAAAGTCTTTTTTTCCAGTCCTGAAATACAAGTAGAATGCAGTCCTAGTGAAAACATGGGGCAAGAATGTGAAACGCCGTAGCTGATTAGTCAAAATGTTTAAAGTAAGGTTGAAATTTATGACATAATGCTGAAGGGATGTATATTTATAGCGTAATTTCCATATGTATGAAGCATGGGTATAAAAATGGGTGGAAAACCTGGGGCAGGGCTTTTTGCCCTAGGTTTCTGGGCTTTTGGCACCTGACAGGGCTGAGAGACACGTTGCTGGACAATGATGCTCTTTCCTTGTTCCTGAGCCCCAAAATAAATCTTTCCTAAAGCATTCATGCAAAACCCATGAATCTTAACTGACTTGCCTTAAATCAGCCTCTTTGTATTCTGAGCACTCTAACATAGTTAATGAGGGTGAGGGAGAGTATTAGCTAGGGTGTGAAGACAATGAATTTGTCTACTGGTTGTCCACAGGTAAACCAGAGCATAAACATATGGTTTTGTACCCAGGCAACATTATATGAAGAAGCTGATAAAAGCTTGCATACAAGGAAATAGTCCTTGTAAACTGTCATTATGATAAAAGAATGACTATGCTGAATTCCAGTTCAAGACAGGTAAAACAGTGTGTCAGATTCAGCTTGCTGTCCTTTTTTTGTAAAACTGAATTATTTTGGGACTTGATAATTACCTGGAAAATTACCTGTTATAGTTTAGGGGGTTTTCTGCTGCTCTGGCAGCGAGGGGGTTAACAGCTCAGTTCTTGCCTGGGCTCTCCGTGCTGCCATGGCCTTCAAAGTTATAGAGATAGAGGCGTCTCTGTGAATAACATACTTGGGAGAGAAGAAAAAATACCTCAGTAGCAAGATGTAGATGCCGACTCAGAACGTGCATCGGGAGGTTGAGAGATTGAAGGCCCATCCAGGTCCATGAGAGAAGGGGTAGAGATGTTCTTCCAGGCATCCCACTGCTGCTTGTGAATTGGACCGACCATAGGGAAAACCTATGGACCAGAGAGAGAGAGAGCCAGTGATGCAGAATCTATCTAAGCCACGACTGAAGATGGAGAGGTAAAACTGGACAAATTGCTGATGTTTTTTTGGAGCCCAGAAACAGAAGCCTGGAGCTAGCTGAGAGCTCAGCAGAGAACCTTTGGACAGACTTTTTGTGCATTGTGATAGGATCTGAACTGTGCACTTTGGATGGGCTCATTATGAAGCAGAAAAAGCCAGTACTTAAAAGCTGCATGCTGTGATGTGTCACTTGGACCACAGAGAATTACGGAAGAGCTGTTGTCCTCGGGTCGAGATCTTGCTTGGAAGGGGTCATGAAAGACCTTTCCCTCTCGTGAGAGAGAGAGAGAACTTTATGGAAGGGCAGAGAGATGGTTCCTCCCCTGGATCTGTTCAGAAATATCAACTTGCCTGGTTTACCCGTACCCTATGTTCCCCCTTTTTCTCCTGGTGAAAAAGGGAGTATGACATCTGTTGTAAGAGAAGGAGGGGTGGGGGAGGGAAGGTTGCCTTATAAATGATGCTTCCTTTGCAGTTCTGATCTTGTTAGTTAGTAAATAAACCCTTTATATTCTTTACTTGTTGTTGCCTTGCTTTTTTTTGCCTGTGACCAGTTTTATTTTCCAGGTTTTTTTCTAGTTTTTCTCCTTCAGGAGAAGTTGTGGTGGATCTCTGGCATCCACCCAGGGTCAAACCATGACATTACCTTACTATTAGGCTTTAATGCTATCTTAATTCAAATATTTTTTTCACTTTATATTAAAATCTGAAGACTAATTTCAGATTTTTTCTTATTGTGGAATATTTAAATGGTAAAACAAACTTTCACACACTTGAAAGTTCAGAACAAGTTTCTCAGACAAAACATTAAACTGCTGAATCCTATGATATTTATGATCAGTCTCTCTTGGCTTTGTTTTTTGATTGAGTTCATTTATTCTTTTCCTGTCACTGATTTAAAAGTTTTAATAAGATTCTCCACATGCTGCCTTTACTGTTGAGGAACCACTTCAAAACAATGCTCCTATTCGATGAATCTGCTTTGCTACATTTCAAAATAGAGCAATATTCACTGCCTATTTTATAAAAATATAATTTCTGTAGGATTTCTCATTTTTCATATGCTAAAAGAAAAACACTGGCTTTGTATTTTATTCTATCCTTACAACAGATGATGAAGAAAGGAGATTTTGTTTTAAAATAAAATATTCAAAGAAGTGAAATTGATCACATAACATATATATTTCTGTAAAATTGAGACCAAAGAAATCAATTTTTTTGAACTCAACTTGAAAACATTCTATCCAATCATAAGAAAATTGACCATGTTAGTACTTCTGAAAAACACTCTACTTTCAAGAGTTCTCAATAACTCAATAAGAAAGAGATGAAATAAGGACTGAATTAATATTTTTGAAAATAAAGATCGAATAATGTAACTTAACTATGAATATCCAACTGTTCTCTAAAATTCAGTAAAATGTTAAGTTTTAATATTTGAGAAGGTATTAATGATCCTCATGAAATGTGGAAATAACTCCATGCCCATGATTCTTCTGTATTATAATTTACTTAAATCAGTTGAGAGTGATGACAAAATAATTACAATCAGCATAATCAATTCAAAAGTTCCCTATCTGGATGCTCTCAAAATCCCTTGCGATTTGGTTGACTTTCTTCAGCTTTAGTAATGGTACTAGAAACAGATGTTAATTCCTCCACCAAGTTACACAACTTGCTGGACAGCCTCAGGGTCCTGCCATCTGACATTCATGATTTGGTTAGAATGTATTTTTTTATCCCAGTCATAGGGAATCCATTTTCTAGCTTAGGCAATGCCATGCTCAGCACAAAAGAATCTGTCCTTCACCAAACACTGAATAAAAGAGAAAACTGGGAAAAACCCCCAATTTAATGCTTTGGTTTTCTCTGTTAAAATAGAGTACTATAAGAATTCTTCTTGTAATACATAACAGGGCTGGTCAAGGAGTGAATGAAAATATAACATTTTATATACAATTTAGAGACAAATATTTAAACAATCCATTCCCCCAAATCACCAGAAGTATACCTTTTTCTTTTGTTGAGATACTGGAATAAAAGACCTTATGCTGAAAATAATTTTGCCTGGATTTATGTTCAACTTCTTTTTTGTGAAAGAGTCTATAAATAAGCAAACCAAGAATATTCATGGAACTATGCATAAAACAGAATACATGCTTTAGAAATTTTACACTGTTGATCAAGAAATGAATTCTTCTGCCCTTCAGACAGATAGTCAGTTAAGTATTAAAAATGCTCTAATTTTAAAGAGATTGTCCAAAAATGTCTTTAAAATAATTTTCAGAGACATTTGCTTTAAAAGGGGGAAACCGTGGAACAATTGCCTCAATAGTTCTAGAGCAACAAATCATCTTGAAAATTTGTGAGTCTAAACAAAGATAAAGGCTCACTTTTTAAGGAAACAGAGTGGCTAATATGAAGTAAAGACTAATTATTTAAAATTTCTCACCCATTTTATATTTTTTTTCCAAAATATGTAATCTCATTTCTTTCACCTTGTCTTTTCTCTTCCTGTCTTCCCACATACTTTGCGGCTGTAACATTATCTTTATTTCTGTTTATAGGAGAAACAAGAGTGCTATTGAAAGTGTCTAACAACATTTCAAATGCATATATGTGGGCATTTAGAAGTGACCCAGCCAGTTCCTCGTTTTCAAAATGGAAAGGTCCAGCTCTACACAGGAGCAGCATCATTTACAATCAGACATGAAACCAGTTCTGTATTTTGTGCTGCATCATTCTGTTCTTTTCCTTTAGTATTTAAAGTATATTTTAGTATATTGAAGTCATCTGCTCTTAACTGAGCAGTATCTTCCCAAAAGAATTGTTTAGTGTCCCACTACTCTTTATCCCTTATATGCAACAAGGAAGAAATATTATATCACTATGAGAAAATTACAAGATTTTCCCATTAATATAGCAAAGCAATGTTTTCTACACACATTCTACATATCTACACACATTCTGCACACATATTAGAATGGATTCACTGAATTTACATAAATCTTGAAAAGAAATTAAGAACAGGAGCTAAAGTAAACCTGGTATTACTCTAAAAGAGAGAGAGATACTAAAAAGAATGCATAAAACATGAAGAAAAAGAAGAGTAATGCAAACAGTGGAACTACAAAGGTATTCAACCAGTTTAATTATTCTAACATCCTTGGATTTCTACTTCATGAAATGTTATTGTCAACATATGTCTCCTTTTATTTCCATAAGACTAAATCACTTCATCAAATCAACGGTTGTTATACTTGAATGCTCTGCCAAGATCACCTTGGGGTCTGTTTTTACTTCATGGGGGATTTTGGTGGATTTGGTTTGTTTGTTAGTTTATTTGAAGTAAGAGTATAAAAATACAGAAATCCATATTCTGTTACAATTAAAATGCAAAGTTATTGTCATACTAGTATTAAATGCTTTGAATAACATCTCATAAGAACACAGTCAGTAAAAGGTGAAATAAATGTGATAAACACCAAAACCTAGCGAAGTTGGGGACTACCTGCATAGATAAGCTTGTACACAACTTGAACATCACTGAAAATTAAATCAGTTGCTATATGCAGTCTGTTGTCTCGGAGAAAATGCCAACAAATTTGCTGTCCAGAGCATACAGACATTTTTCTTTATGCATTCTTTGGCTTTATGTCACGTTAGTGGAAACTAAAAGAACAGTCCAATAAGGAAACATTTCTAAGTGTCAAGTTCATTATCAAGGGCATGGGTCTGTTGTCTGATGAGAGTGAGGGTCCTTGCCCTACCATGTAAAATCCATCTTTCTGTAGCCAGCAAGTAAAACAGAGAATAAGGGAGACCCAGTTGGGACTGGTGACTGGAGACTCAATATGGTTTCCCACAGTAGGAGAAATAACAGCACATGTCCTTGTGTCAGCTGACAATCAAGTCTGGTGCTGACAACAAAACATCTCCCTGTAAAAGTTTTTATATATTTTCTCAAAGCAACATTTCAAGTCCAGTCTGCAGTCCAAGCTATCACTTCTGGCATGATACATGACTGCGCAGAATTCTTTTTCATATGAATGTATTTCACTGGTCATCCTTTACCTCCCTCACAATTATGAGCATGTCCAATACAGTCAATGCTCCAGCTTCATAGATTATTGGTCTTCTGCGGTCCCACGGAACCTTTAATCTACGAATACTTGTCGGAAATTAACATGGCAAATTATTGCCAGAAATATGGTAGCTTTGGAACACTGTAACATCCCGTGCTCCTTATGGGCAGTGAGAAGCATGAGAGTCAGTGTTTTTTCTCTTTAACTGCAGCCACTAGCATTGGCAGGATTGCTTTGCCTGAGGCTATAAATATGTGCATATGCACATATGCAGATACGTGCTGGCAAGTCCAGTCAGGCTGCCTTGACCTGAGGGAACAGAAGCCTCCTCCTGACATGGTGGTGGCAGCATGTACACATCCCACCACTGCCCTGTCCCAGCACACAGCGCTTGATCCACTGCCACCACCACCAGCCCAGCCCCATTGTCGTGGGTCACTTTCCCTGGGGCTACGTCTATCACCAGGTGCGCTGGATGCACAGCCCCTGGGAACACAACATATTTGACACTTGGCTTCCACTGCTAGTGGTATCACCTCCCCTGCCTGTAGCCATGGAAAAAGTAACACAGACACACACGCACATAGACACAGACAGACACATGCATGCACAGACACTCAGCCAGGCCCCTCTGGGGGTCAGTCCAGGCTTAGAATGACAGGGGAGGTTGTGACTGCCGTGAGCTGCGCTGGGTCTCAGTGCCTGCTCACAGTATGGGGGAGCTGGGGCAGCAGGCACTGAAGCATCCCCACGCAGGGCCCTGTGAGCCCTGAGACATGCCATGGCAGCATGTGTTAGACTACATATAACCCTTCCCTGATAGGGACTTGCCATGGAGACACACAGGAGTGGGGAAGGCACTGTGGCACCGGACAACATGGTCTCACATTGCCATGGGACTATAAACACCATGTAAGCTTCACAACCTCCTTATGAGTATAAGGGAGTGATCTGTGGCTGCCCCCAGTGAGGGAGAGGCACCTTCCATCTACCCCGCAGGGGCGTGTCAGTCCTGCCCCACAGAGAGTGGTGCTGCTGCCCCTCTGTGAGACAGAGCAACTGTTCATACATTGACCGGACATATTCATGAATAACTGATTAGGATTTGCAGCAAATTTTTCACAAATAGTTGGAGCAGTGAATAATTAGGCACGAATAGTTGAGTTATGACTGTATATATGGATGTAACAAGGAGTAGGCCACCATTTCTTCTTAAAATTTTAAACTAACCAGCTGATTTTTAACAGACAACTGACAGCACCATGCAGATTTATTCTGTGGTTCTAGTCTTAACTTCTAGTTGTTCTAATTAAAAAAATAGATTAAAATTATGCAGCATAACAGTTCTTCCTCTCCACAGCAAGACATGCCCGTCAACAGAGGCTACAGAAAGCTGATGAAAGAATGACACTTTTTTTCCTGTGGGAATTCAGAGACATATAGCTCCAGAGTTCACCTAAAGACAAATCTTTGTCTTGCTCAAATGTCATTCATTATTTTGTTAGCCTGAAGGGAAAGAGCATCCTTTCTTGCACTGTATATCTGAAAAGCATACATAAAATAAGTAAATGCATTTACTGTCAACATTTATGTGAAGAAGAATGAATGAAATTCCTGAAAGTAAGCAGACTATTGATAATGCTAAATGAGGAATGAAAAAAAATATGAAGAATGAAAGACTATAACACATGACTCAGATATAGAAGACATTTCACTCTAAAACAATAGATTTACTCTTTGCTACTCTTCTTTTCTAATCTAACTCCATCAAATCCTTCAACTCTTATCTGTCTTTGAGGATTAGCTGTGGCTTGTACAGATTTTGTCATTGGAGTTTTGGGAAAAATGACTTACAAGATTAACAGGACTGGAAAAATGAACATCTGTCGGCAAAAAGAACAGCTGCTTGGCTGAGTTGCATGATGAGTAATCTCTTACCAAACATTTTCCTCACAAATAGGTTTCATTATAATTAATAGAATCTATTTACTGGTCTTTACTGACTTATGAACTTTAATTAGAATTAAAAAACCTCCAAAAAACCAAAGAGAACACCAAAACCACCAAAAAACTCACCAACCAAAAAAACACCAGGGATATAGTCTTCTTTTTCTGAGTACTGTATTGCAGTCATTGGAAAATGTGCTGACTTTTTCTATCTTAAACTTGCCATTATTCACCTTCTATGATTTCATCAAATCCCCAGGGTGAGCTGCAATTCACTAATTCGCTCCAACTTCTAAAATCCTTGCTTTCCACATGGTGTGTAGTGCTGAAATTAACAGAATCATGTAAATGGCAATTCATATTGCAGTGGCAGTTGGATTTTTCAATATTCAGGTAGAGTCCAAATCAACACAGAGAAACTATGTGTGCATGCATAGTATAACAGCATGATTGCGCTATGGATTATACCCTCCTTATGTATTAACAATTATTCCTCCTCCCATCAAACAAAAGCATTGTTCCACTTTTGAGAAATTTAGGAGAATATGTCATATGGGCGACTTTTGGTTACTAGACACTGACAGTCTGTGGCAAATTAAGGTCACGGACTCTGAAGGAGTTAACCAATGAAGAGAGTTTATTAACATGAGTTACCAAATTTTTTGCACCCCGCTGTAGCCATTAATATGTGTGGCTTTATGCCGTTGGCTCTGTTGTAGTGGTTTTTATTTAAACTGAGTGACTACACAGCATTACTTGTAACAGACTGGACTCCTGATCTGCCTGTGCACTCTTCTGCCTGTAATTCAAACCCGCAACCCAAATCCACACAGCTTCCTTTTACATATCCCCCTTTTTGTTATTTTTTAAAACAGGGTTTCAACAATAACTGTACCATGCAAACCTGAACAATCACACTTAGAATTCTTATCAATCATATTTGGTTAACCTGAAAGGAAAGAAAAGAACTCCATCACTAAATGTTTCACTAAAATTATCTTCACAACTCCATGTTTTGATTTCACATTCACATTTTCTCACAGGTTCAGTGGCCACCATTTTCATGTATGCCAGTGTTCATACTTATCATTCTCTCTTAAAAACACGCTCTTCTGAAGTTTAGTGATGTAAAATTATACACTTGCATAAAATACACACATTGCAAAATACAAGACACAATACATATAATCATTAATACAATAACAATACACAAGTGCAAAAAGAACACCTAATACTAACTTGAAGTTTAAAATTATTAACAATAACTACAATATTGTATATACATGATATGTATACAACACCCTTTACAAATGGAACAGATAGAGGTGGTGAGTCTCAATTTTGCAGCAACACTAAAAAGAAACACTGGCAGAGTGATCAGCACCCATCTACTGAGGATGCATGTTTTTCAGGCCGAATTAATGGAGGAAGAACACTTCATGCTGCTATCCACCTCATTCTAAAATCTCTTAAAATATAAGCATACCTTCTCCATCAAGTATGTAAAATGGGAAAAAATGACAGGGGAACCTGTATCTGTTAAGGAGAAAATATTGAGTGTGTAAAGTTCTTTCGGAATTTTAACATGTAGACTAAATCCGTGCGTTTCCAGCAGTCTTCTTGTTTTTGCCTAAAAAGAATAATTCTAACTTGGTCAAGTAGAAAAACCCACTCTTCACAATACAGTTTGCTGAAACAAACAGTACCAACTAGACAGAAGGTCATAAAACTGGTTTTGCAGCAAGCACAATAACTTGTTCACAGGTTATTCTGAGTTGGAAGAGACTCATAAGGATCATCTAGTCCAAATCCCAAGCAAATGCCCACCCAGGGATCAGGCCCACAAGCATGGAGCAACAGGCACCACACTCCACCCATCCAAGCCTCCCATCGTTTAGACCATGTCACTTAGTACCTCATCGAGTCTTTTCTTAAACACCTCCAGGGATGGTGACTCCACCACCCCCCTGGGCAGACCATTCCACTGAGAGGACACACTTTCAGTGAAAAAGTTCTTCTAAAACTCCACTGGTGCAGCTTAAGGTCATGTCCTCTTGTTTTGGTGCGGGCAGCCTGAGAGAAGAGATTTACATCCACCTGACTGCAACTTCCCCTCAGGTAGTTGTACAGAGCAATGGGGTCAGCTCTGAGCCTCCTCTTCTCCAGGCAGAACAGCCCCAGCTCCCGCAGTCGGTCCTCGGAGGGCTTGTTCTCCAGTCCTTTCACCATCCTTGTCACACTTCTCTGGACCCTCACAAGCAGCTCAACATCCTTCTTAAACTGGGGAGACCAGAACTGCACACAGTACTCAAGATGTGGTCTGACCAGTGCCGAGTACAGAGGAAGAATAACTTCCCTAGTCCAACTGACCACACTGTTCCTGATACAGGCCAGGATGCCACTGGCTTTCTTAGCCACCTGGGCACACTGCGGGCTCATATTAAATTTTCCTGTCAACCATTACTCCTAAATCCCTCTGCATTTCACCACTCTCCACCCACTCATTCCCCAATTGATAGTGATGCATGCAATTGTTATGTCCAAAGTGAAGAACCCAGCACCTGGACTTGTTAAATCTCATACTGTTAGAATCTACCTATTTCTCTAACCTATCAAGGTCCCTCTGAAGGTCCGTTCTACCCTCTGGCACTTCAACATTTCCCCCAGCTTGGTATCATCTGCAAACCTACTAATGGTGGAATCAGTTCCCTCGTCCATATCATAAATAAAGATATTAAGCAGTATCAGGCCAAGCACTGATCCCTGTGGGACTCCACTAGTGACTGGCNTTCACCTGCACGCTCTTGCATCACCCTCACATGGATCCCAACTGGTCCCATGGGCTTGTGAGGATCCAAGCCACTCAGCAAGTCTCTAACTACCTCCTCCTGTATTACAGGGGAGTTCCACTGTGTACTACACCCCTACCCCATCCTCCACTACAGAAGTCCAGCTGTCCTGCAGGCAATTTGTCTTACTGTTAAAAACAGAGGCAAAGAAGGCATTAAGTATCTCTGCCTTTTCCTCATCTCTAGGCATTTGTCTCTCTAGGTTTTCTCCTGCATGACTTGACAACTTCCTTAAACACACCCTGACTTACCTCCCCTTTTTTCAAAAGGCCGTACATCCTCCTTTTCTCCTCTAGTTCTTTCAGGATATCCTTGCTCATCCAGGCCAGTCTTCTACACCTCCGACTCATCTTTTGGCACATTGGGACCACCTGCCCCTGTGCCTTCATGAGCTCATTCTTAAAGTATGTCCAGCCTTCTTGGACCCCCTTGTCACTGAGGGCTGTTTCCCATGGTACCCACCAAATTAAATCCTTAAACAGTACAAAGTCTTCCCCCCGGAAGTCCAGCATGGAGGTTTGGTTCGTGCCCTTTCTCATCACACTGTCAATTGAAAAGTCTATGATCTCATGGTCACTACATCCCAGATTTCCTCCAACCACAATATTGCTAACCAACCCTTCCTTATTTGTAAACAGTAGGTCGAGTACAGCCTCTCCCCTGGTAGGCTCACTCACCTGCTGCATCAAGAGTCATCAGCTATCCCTAGGAACCTTCTGGACTGTCTCCTCTCTGCTGTGTTAAGTTCCCAGCAGATATCAGGCAGATTGATGTCTCCTGCAAGAACTAGGGAAGTTGATCTTGAGGCTGTCTCTAGTTGCTTAAAGAGCAATAGGTCTGCCTCTTCCTCCATATCTGGCTGTCTATAACATACTCCTACTAGGATTTCAGTTTTATTGGATATCCCTCTTATCTTAAGCCATCGGCTCTCTACTTGATCAGCCTTGATGTCAAGTTCCATGGTATCCAGGGTTGCTTTAATATATAGGGCCACTCCCCCACCCTTTTGCTCCCTCCTATCTCTTCTGAAGACTGTGTAGCCTGCCAGTGTAGCACTCCAATCACGCATGTCGTCCCACCATGTTTCCATGATGTCAAGTATATTGTATCACTCCTGATACACCAAAACCTCCAGTTCTTCCTGTTTATTACCCAGGCTGCGTGCATTGGTATACATGCACTTCAACTGGCTTGCTGAATATGTTTTTGACTCATTTTACCAGTTTCAGAGTTCTCTTGAGTGACTGCCAGATCCCCTTTCCCCTTCAACCTTAGTTTAAAGCCCTGCCAATGAGTCTTGTCAGCCCTTGGTCCAAAACCCTTTTGCCCCTATTTGATAGATTCTGCCCACCAGAGTCTAGCAACCCTGGTTTGGCAAAGGATGCCCTGTGGTCATAAAACCCAGTATTTTTTTGGTGGCACCAGCCCCTAAGCCATTTATTAAGAGCAAGAATCCTCCTATTCCTTTCAGGGTCCAAACCTACCAGTACAGAGACTGAGCAAAAAACTACCTGCATTCCTGCCCCACTGATCAATTGACCAAACTCCTTAAATTCCCCCCTAATTACTCTGGATTCCTTCTTGTTGATCTCATCACTATCGGCTTGGAGGACCAGCAGGGGATAATAATCTGAAGGTTGAATTAGTTTTGGCAACCTCTCAGCAATATCCCGTACCTGGGCCCCAGGGAGGCAGCAGACGTCCCTGTGGGATGAGTCCAGTCGACAGGTAGATCCTTCTGTTCCCCTCAGAAGGCAGTCCCCAACAACCACTACCCACCTTCTTTTCTTTCTGACACTAGAAGTTCTGATTTGCATGGTGGAAGAGGTGGTTCCTAGTGATTTACTAGGTGGAGTGCCTCCTTCTGTGTCATCCTCCTGATCCCCAAAATCCAGGATTCCAAACCTGTCCTGCAGGGGTAACTCAAAGGGTGGCATCTGAAAAGGTGGCGGTGGACAGTAGAGAGATACCTTACCCCCACGGGAGGAGGCCTGTTCCCATTCCCCCTCACTCTGAACCTTTCTTTCTCCTACTTCCTGTTGGGGAATGTGAGGTGCAAATAGTTCCTCTGGCCCTCAAGGGTCTATAAAGGTTGGAAGTGCACAGCCCCTCAGTTCTACTTCCCTTTCATTATTTCAAACATTTCTCAGCCTTTCAATCTCTTTCTTCAGCTCTGTTATCGTGGAGAGTAGGTCATTTACCAGCTCACACTGGACACAAGTGTTTTGCAGGCTGTCCTCCTGTTCAGCCATCAGGCTCAGGCATTCCCTGCAGCCAGGAGTCTGGACAGCCACATCCATTGACACAGGGGTTGTTTGAGTCTGAGCCTCCCTTTTGACTTCGGCCATGGCTTTCATCCATCTGGTTCTGGCCATAACTGACAGTGGGAGGAAGGAGAGACATCACCTACCAAGACAGTGTCTGTGACCCTGCCCTCTTGCCCTGCCCGTGCGAATTGCCATGCTAATTGTTTCTTAATTGCTTACTTTCAAAGCCCCCGCAGTTACTCAAGCCCCCTGCAGTTCCCCAAGCCCCTGCACTTAATGCCCCTGTTTGCCTTACTCCAGTTCACCGTGCTCCTGAGAATGTTAATGGTTTAAATACCTGCATGTAGGAAGCCCTGGTCTGGAATTGCCCAGCTCCCCTGGGAGCAAAGCACCCAGTCCGGGTCTCCCCCTCCCCCTGGGAGCCCAAGTTTGACTCACAGCATGTCCCTCTGTGGAAGCACAAGGAATTATTGCAGTAAATATCTGATCTATACAGTATTTGTATGCATATTAAGAACTACAGTATAGTAGCATTTAGAATGAAGCGAACAGTGAATTGATTTTACTATTCATACAGAGCAATTTTAAAAACTGTCAAACGTTAAAGATTTCTCTCTCACCACATCTGCACACATCTGGATGTTATAACTGCTTTTCAAGTTGCAACTTAGATTTGCTAATAAGTCTTTGGAGATAATAAAATCATTTGTTGCACCCAAAATTTTGAGAAAAGTCCTAGTTGCTTTAGATTTCTCACTTTGGTCCTTCCAAGAATCTTGTTCTGGCAGGTTTAGGAATACTGTAAAAAATCCCAGTCACAACCAGATACTTAGGTGGAAGGTACTGTACATACATGGAAAGTCCTGAGATTTTACAATCCAAGTAATGACTCTATATCTTAAAACCCAATGATAATAATAAAAAAATCTGGCACAAAAAAAGACTCATGCTATATATAGCACACCATTTTCCAGTATGTCTAACCACCATAATCATGGTTTTGCTCAGTTGACTCAAATAGGAATGATTCCTCTGTGGAATCTGCAAGAAAAAGAAATTCAATTCCTGTCTAGCTACAATTATTAAGGTTTCCTATACTGTATTAAAGTCTTACCTTCATAGTAATGGAGACAGGCCCAAAAATATCAGCTTTTTAAACCTGTCAGATGATGATGTTGAAAGGATGGAGAGGAAATTAATCATATTTTCTACATTATATCTTTTTTTTCTATAAATGGGAATATAGTCAAAATTAACCTCTCATGCAGCTGAAGGGTTTTGGCTTTCCTTAAACAAACAAGCAAACAAAAAAAGCCAAGCAATGAAACTAAACGCATGGTGATGGATTCTTTTAACTTCCTATTCAACTAATCTTCATGCATATTTAAAAGAAATTCCATTTTCTCATACAGCTGTGCAAGTGGTCAATTGTTTGATGGTCGAGATTTATCCATAATATGATGATTTTTACTCCAAGTCATTATTCTGCTCCACATCTGCATTTTTCTTCTCATTTCTTTTCACTAGTAATAACATTATAGCTGTAAACATTGGCAAGTTCACAATTATAAGAGTTTCTTGCTTTTCCTGATTATATTTGAAATTTCCAGTTCCCTTGCCCTGAAACTACAGTAACTATAAGCTGAACATTCTAAACTAGGAAGTCTAGTACTGCTGCTTTTAATATAAGGTGAGTATATCGGCCCCTAGGTTTAGAGCTTTTAAACAAATGCTTAACATTGCAATATCCATTTCTCGTACATAAGAGCTAGCACCTGTGGAAAATGTTTCAAAGGCAGTAGTTGTAAATATTTGCTAAAAGACCTTCAGATACACTGTCAAAAGGTTTAAGAAAACAGATCTTATTCTCAGCTCTGAAGTAGGCAGGATTCTGTGAAAATATGATTAAAATACACTATCACAATCCAACCTAAATGAGCAATGTAGGAGAAAAATAACTGAAGAACTTTGACATGAGATTTTTAATATAACATTAAAACATATTTGACATACACCAAAGCTGTCCAGTAGAGCTTATTGGATCCATTTGTGAGTTCAGAGTTTTAAGACAGACATAAAATATAAGCACCAACTTGTGCTTACGAGTTGTAAACATAAAGTAAGCACAAGTTCTGCAGCACCTCTATGAATTAGATGAAAAATATCAACAGGAAAAGCCCACTAACAACAACAAATGAGGATAAAGGGAAGTGTACATATCAGAGTTTCAAACTATTTTACAAAGAAATTTTCTGTTTTGAAAACGAGATTATTTTATATAACTAAATAAATCCTGTGCCTCTCTATAATTGTTTGAGGTTGTATTTTTAGTCAAGTGAATACTATGTGTTCACACACAAAAAAAATAAGTTACTTCTACAAAGGGTTTACCAACGTGAGGAGAAAACCCATTCCTATCTCCTAAGAAAGTTGATAATATGAGCTGAATGAGATAAGAAATGTGGAAGTGATATGATCATAATTGATATATTAGAACTTTATCTAAAAATCTTAGATTAGCAAAATTAGACAACTGAAATGAAATTCTTTTTCACTTTCCTTAATTCTATGTTTCATACATTATTTTTCCCCATAGAAAATAGTTGTTTACAACAAATATCCCGTTTTGTATCTCTATTAAGTCTTTTGTAAATTACAAGGTTTCCTTTAAAACTCACAGTAGTGAAACATAATTAAGGCACAATGATCACACTAGTAAGACTGTTTAAATTGAGGATTTAAAGTGACAGGTTTTAGTTTTTACTTCTGTCATATATTTTTAAATTGTAATTCTTAAACATAATTCATAATAAATAAAGACAGTAAAATCTCATAGGAAAAAAATGCATCCTGTCTGACACATACTGACAGGAGAAGGAGTATGGTATTAACATAGTAGCAAGGGAATGGGAAACCATCCAACATCAGCATGCAAACAATATTAATTAAGAACAAGTAAGAGTCCAACATACTTTTGTTTTAGATAATGTTTTCCTTTGATTCCTTTTAGGACTCTTTTAGATATGCTATGTTATATATTTCTCTTCTACCCTAGGCTTCACTGCTCTCATCTCTCTCCGTATCCAAACTACTTTCAAACCAATACATCCTGAAGTTTGCAGGACACCAAACTGTTGAAGTTCACAGCCAGAGTCCTTTGCTTTTAGCTAATGTTTTTTCACAATTTTTAAACACAAATTACATTTATCAATAAAAACATAACTATTGCTCCGAACAGATTTTTTATTTCAAAGATATATTTTCAATATGAATTTGAATATCTTTCAGAGTATATGTGATAATAATGTACCCATATGCACTCAAAAAAAATTACTAATAAATAAAAAGAAAAAAAAACCAACAAACACAAAAAGGGGGGGGAGGAAAATTCTGCTCTTCAATGGCGACATATGGAAAGTGAAGATCACCACTGAAAATGAGATTCTCCAAAGATAAAATTTACTGAATAGAATTGAAAAGAGGATTTCTCACTTTCTCCACCCAGTTTCCTCTAAAAATGCAAAATACATTTCCTAATTTATATTAACCTTCTATAGTAATAGTTAATACATAATAAATACAATAAGTAATATCAAAAAAATGAGGCTGTGGAGATCCAGTGATGAGCATATCTGGTACATACATAGAGCAGAAGGATTAGCTGTTATTTCTAACTCTTGTAAACTGCATTATCTTACCCTATCATCTAGGGAAAATCTTTAACAAGAAAAAAAATTAAACAAAAATTCAGCAGATTTGAGGTTCAGGCTTAGATATGACAAAGTACAAGACATGAAAGCCATAATTTTGAGAGAATTCTGCTTTAAATGATGACTTACCAACAGAACGAGATAAAAGGCATGAACACGGTCAACATAAGTAATAAAGCTTTCTGGATCACTTGCCAATAGGGTTACATGAGTGATTTCAGTATCATTATTGGATTTGCAGTGCTGGCTGCCTCCTGTGCAGCAGCCTTAAATGGGGAATAGAGCTCCTTTTGGAATATTTCCCTTGCACTATAAGAGACATCATTCTGGTCTAAATGTGCACATTTACTTTTATAAAATAAGACTACACTCTTATGACTAGATAAATTCACTTAACCATATGTGCATGCAATTTTATTCTGCTTAAATACTACATGGTTCCCAATCCTTAAGAAGCAGGATAACCTCATGGAAGACTATAATTATTCCATTTTGAGAAAAGTACTCTGCTTTTATATATTTCTTTTTTTTTTTAATCTTAATTACAAGAAAAAGAGGTTCTGTAGAACTTATATTCTCTAAAGACATATTTACAGACAGAATATTGCTTATAACGTTTATTTTTACCAAGCTCTTAGATCACCTTTCATGTACTGGGCTAGCTGCCCAGGGAAGTGGTTGAGTCACCATCCCTGAAGGTATTTAAAAGATGTGTAGATGTGCCACTTAAAGATATGGTTTATTAGTGAATTTGGGAGCGTTGGACTTGAAGACCTTAAACATTTTTTCCAGACTAAATGATCCAATGATTCTATGAAATACTGCACACATTCAATATTACTGCTTCTTGGAAGCAAGTACAAAGATAAAACTTATCCTCAGACAGTAATTTCCAAGTTAGCCATTGAATTTCAGTGAGTGTGCAGGTTCTTCCTCCACCCATTTGAGATTTAGTCAGGCTTATGAATATATATGATTGTATGTGAATATTTAAGATTAGCATTTTTACTAATCTGGGCAATACAACATGCTTGTCTCTCAACTATTTTATTGTTCAATGGCAGCACAAACTAAAGAGTATGAAGCTATTGAACAAAAACCATGTGACAGAAGCTTAAATACAGTTGGGTCTCTGTCAAGGTTTGAGTCAAATTTGGGGCTGAGCCAAAGAAAAACAAAATAAACCACCCCTCCCCCTCACCAGGTTCGGGGAAAAAAACCCAAGGAAAAGTGTGAAAAGTATAAACTATTTACTTTAGTGAACAGACAAGATACAACAGTGTTAAACAACAAAACCTGAGATGTCCCACAAATCTGGTGATGAGGAGAGTCCTGTGATGTAGAAAGTCCTGTATGTGAAGAGTCCTGTCGGTCTCGATGAGATTCCAGCCGACAGTTCCAGAAGAAATCCCTCGGGTCCAGACGTAGGCACTCCAGGGGAAACCAAGAGACGATGAGGAGGAACCCCCGGGGGCAGGGGAAGGGAACTGCAGGCCCTCTTCCCCTCTTCCAGTGGTTGGAGTGCAGCAGGAAATATGTCCCATAAAAAAAAGCAAAAAAAAAAAGGAAAAAAAAGGAAAAAAGGAAAAATAAAAAAAGGAAACAAGAAAAAAGGAAAAAATATGGGGCTATCCCAAAAGCTGGAGAGAAAACCCACCAGAGCAGCCCCTGTCCAGTGCCACACAACCACGGCTGCCAGAGAGCACCCACCAGCTCCCTGCCTCTGCTGCCGCTGTGTGAGCTACCCCCAGGAAATTTTTTTTTTTTCTTCAACTGCCGCTTCTCAGTTTTTGAATTTTTTTTTCTTCTCTTCTTCTGGACAGAGAGAGAAAACGACCTTGGTGTTGCTAAGGACTGGTATTCACAAGCCAAAACACAAAGATATGGAATATATACACACCACCCTAGGACAGTCTCCTACATCGCAGATCCGCAGTCTTAATCGGGTTCCACAAAGCCCTACTTCTGCACTGAATAACAGTCATTAATATGCAAATTTGCCCCGCACCCTCACACAACCCCGGCACTGTTTTGGCACTGTGTTGCTGTGTATCTGTGTTTGTGTTGGCCCTTCCTGGTGCCCACAGCCACCCCATGCTGGGAAAAACTCCCTTTCATCTTGGCCAGGGACACAGTTTCAAAACAGCACGACGGTGTCTCCAGGGGAGCGGCGACACCGCAGCTGCCGGCGCCTCAGCCACTGCTGCCGCCACAAGTCATGCATGCGCAGTTGCGAAAAGGGGCCTCCTTCATTGCTAAAAAATCGTGCCACTAAGATCTGAAGCCACAATATGGGGGGCGCAAGTGCAAGAGGGCCGACCATAACAGATTTGGAAGACCTCAGATATGGGATTTTCAGGGAGAACTTGAATATCATATAGTAAAATGTCTCATTTTTGATGGGTACTCACACTTCCATTTTTATTTAGAAAATTAGGTGAGAGTGAATGTGATGTAACCGTACTTCAGATCAATCTGAGATGTGCAATATTGCCTATATATGTCCAAGGTTTGATGAAGTTAAATGAGTTGCCTAAGACTGTATGATAAGACAGCAATCAACATAGGAAAGAACAGCTAGCTTTTTGGCCCAAATCTACATTTTAATACTGTTGGCAATTCTCTTTCCAAATCAAGCCCCTGTGGAGCAGGAAAAAGTATTACAATATCTAATGCTGAAAGGGTAAGTCTTTTAGAAAATAGAAGGGGTTTTGTTCAGCAACATCTTTTGTATCTGTGTGTGGCAACAAATAAAATTTTTCATAGTAAAATATTCAATACACGAAGACATCAGAGTAGGGAAAATGGCTTGA
>WEKX01010560.1:56195-77912 GCA_013390025.1 Pitta sordida
TCCATGTCATCGATAAAGATGTTGAACAGTACTGGGCCCAACACTGACCCCTGTGGGACTCCGCTGGTGACTGGCTGCCAGTCCAATGTTGCACCATTCACCACCACCCTCTGAGCTCGCCCTTCCATCCAGTTTGTAACCCAGCATAAAATGTTCCTTTCCAGCCCGTGCTTTACAAGTTTCTCCTGAAGCTTATTGTGGGAAACCGTGTCAAAGGCTTTGCTAAGGTCCAGAGCAGAGCATGTGTGGGGAGTGGAGAAGCTGAAAGCTATGGGGGGCCCGCCAGGCCAATCAGAGAAGGGGTAGGAATGTTCTTCCAGGCATCTCGCTGCTGCTCGTAGGATTGACCATAGTGAAAGCAGACTGTCTACCTGCAAACCTATGGAATAGAGAGAGAGAAACAACAATGCAGAATCCACCTGAGGCCACGACTGAAGATGGAGAATCATGTTGCAAAAGCTGCAGATGTTTTGAGAGCCCAGAAACATGGAACCGGAGCTGAGCTTGGCAGAGATCCTTTGTACAGACGTTTTGTGACAGAATTGCATTGTGGTAGGATCTGAACCATGTACTTTGGCATGGGTTTATAATGACTCATCAAAGCCAGTGCTTAAAAAACTGTATCCTGTGCTATGACTCTCGGGCAACAGAGAATGGAAGAGCAATCGTCCCCGGGTCGAGATCTCACTTGGGAAAGGGTCATGAAAGACTTTTCCTCTCGTGAAAGAGAGAGACAAAGGACTTTATGGAAAGGCAGAGAGATGGTTCCTACCCTTAAACCGGTCAGAAATACCAACAAGCCTGATTTTACCCCAACCCCTGTTCCCCCTTTGTCTCCTGGTCAAAAAAGGGAATATGAGATCTGTTGTAAGAGAAGAAGGGATGGGGGAGAAGGGTTGCCTTTAAAATGATGCTTCTCACATTAAGCTCTGATCTTGTTAGTTAATAAATAAATCCTTTACATTTCTCACTTGTAGCTTACCTTGTTTTGCCTGTGATAATTTTTTTTTTTCAGTTTTTTCCTCCAGGAGAGGTTGTGGGTGAATCTCTGGCATCTAGCCAGGGTCAAACCACAACAATATTTTTTTTTTCTGCTTCCTTTAGAAATTATTTCCAGTTTATTCATAACCTTCAGCTCCATATCCCCGGTACTTCTGCTTCAGTCAGTAAATATTTCTTCCCATGTTTTGCAGGCTGAAAACTTCTTCCCCTCCCCACCCAGTGAAATAATTTCATTGTTTGTGGCCCATAACATGGTCAAGAAAAAACATGCCCATGTCTAGTACTAATTAAATTTGGCCCTGATATTTTTCTCTTTCAATAATTCTTAGTATCAAATAGAGAAACAATATTTCTTCTGGTAGCTGGATGCAGCTCAGGTCAGAAACTGGAGCACATGAGGTGTGAACTGGGTCTTCAGGGAATATAAGAGACTAAGAAACTGCTCTTAGAGTATGCAGAGCAGAATTGTTCAAAAGGTAGAAACTAGAACCATATGGTCAGACGTTTCCATAGATGTCAGCAAACCAAATCTGTCACAAAGAATAGTTTCATGCCCCAAAGAATGTACATTTTACCTCTATCCACTGAAAGTTTCTGGAACTTTAAAATTTACAACAGGCATCTTGCCTTACATATGGCTGAAGCCTATTCGTAAAGAGCAGATACTTTAAGACAAATATCAAACCACTTAAATATAGATGATGGTTGAAAAAGCTCTAAGCACCTTTCTTATAGAGTGTCACACATCTTTGACACTGTCATTAAATATACTTAATTTAGTCATTTGGTCAGCTTCAACTCAATTTTTAGTTCTGGTAAAATGGCAAAACAACTCAAGTACTCATAGTTAGTAATAATTTCATGTTGTTAAAATATGAGAATATATCGAATAGATTTTGTGTTCTGTCAGAAGTGGTACAAAACAAGATTTTTATAGATTTTAGTCATCATTACTGCTGTTGGAGTTACAAGTTTCTTCCCTATAAAGAAAACGTTCACTTGGGAGTTGGACTAGATGATCCTGTGGGTCCCTTCCACCTCAGAATTACCTGTGAACCTGTGAACATAATACCAAGATTAAATGTTTAAAACTGCTGCAGCATACCTGGTTAGATCCCTTGGAAATTATAGTAGTGTCAGTCAATGCACTCATATAATGTATTTTATTCAATAAAGATAAACTCGCAAAGTCAAAAAGAGTGAGACCAATTTTTTTTAGCTTTTGCTTCTTTCTGTTTTGATTATATTGCCTGAAGATGGTTATATTTCCTGAAGATGGTTTTTTCTCTCCACTTAACTCATGCATGTGAGTAAGAAGACGAAAAATTTCAGCTTTGCTTTCCTACAGAAGTAATTCATCTTTAGTTACTTACACTATAACTATAGATATGTTGGATAAATTAGGATGATCGATAGCACTGTTGAAAGGAGTTGTCTTTGTTAATAAATAATCAGTTCGAGGCATTCACCGATAATGAAGCTGAGTATCCAGACTAGAAACATTTTTTCAGCTTGTCATAACCACAGGTCAGAAGATTCTTAATCACTGCAAGTACTAGGTGTCCATGCTGAGGCTTGAATGTAATGGTATTCCTTTTCAGTCAAGAAGAAGAAAATTTCTAAGGGACTGGGATGGAGCCAATGTATTAACTCACTGCAGATTGCCTGGCAATATACCATATTGTCAGTGTTTTTGCTAAGAACCTGGGGGTATGAGAGAGCATGACTCATTGACAAAATTCTAGTAACATCTGTTTTGATTTACACATTGAGTATAAAAAATAGAGTTATTTTAACAGATTGGAATAGATCAACTGAAAAAGTAAAGTCTGCACTAATAGACCATTTGTGCCACAATATAATGAATTACAAATCTTTTCTAAAATATAAGTATTTTAATAATTAGTACAGCAGTCATTAACAACAGTATAGATCATTACTTGAAAAATTGAAAGTTTTATCACTGTCTTGATGTACAGTGAGTCATTCTAGAAACAGCTTATTTACAACTTCAATATTAAATCGAAATCAAGTTTTGATAATAAATCAAGATTGATGAAGACTCTATTTCTTCTTCTGATGAGATTAGTCCTCCATCTCATTAAAAAAAATTACTTTCCTGCATTAGTACACGGCTCTGGTCAGACCACATCTTGAGTACTGTGTCCAGTTCTGGGCTCCCCAGTTTAAGAAGGATGTTGAGCTGCTTGAGAGGGTCCAGAGAAGGGCAACGAGGGTGGTGAAGGGACTGGANCCCAGTGAAGTTTTCTTCTGGAGGGCAGATTTTTGCCCAGCCTTTCTCAGTTCTACACATTTTCCTGACTCTACTTCTGACAATGAATAGTAGCAATAGATAAAGCAACTTCTTAGCTGGAGACAACTAATCTCTTAGCCAAATTTCCTAAAATATTCCACATTGTTAACTGCAAAAGTCATTTTTGCGCCCCAGAAATCCTCTTTATTATAGTGGTGAGTGTCCCCATCTCTCATGTGGGAGACCAGGGGTTCGATTCCCTCCAGGGAGGCAGTGGAGCCATTTAAGATTTGGACTCAATGATCCTTGTGGGTCCCTTCCAACTCAGAATATTCTGTGATTATGGGCAATTTTCTGACATTGTGGAATACTGAAGAAATATGAATGGAGAGGAGGGGGGGGAAAAAAAAATCATAGTAAAGTGTTGCCCTTTTGGAATGGGTAAACAATATTTAGTGAGCAGTTAGAGGAAATACGTACGATGTAGATTCTTAGCTGATAACTAAAGGAGGATGCAATGATGCCATTTAACCAAGTCTATACTTTTTATATTAATTTAATTAAGGAAAAACCCTAACAAATCAATAGTGAAAAATGTAAAATCAGTACTACTTTGTCTCCCATCTTTCCAGACAATGCTTTTACGACACCATCATGATCACAATACTACGTGATACACCATGATACTACACGTAAAGTGAATTAAAGGTAACCAGTGATTATTACATCTTGAAATCAATTAGTTGACCTGGTTATAATCTTTTCAGTACATACATTTCACAGAATCATAGCACGTTCTTTACTTAAATTAGCAAGTTTGATTACATAAAAATTAATTATAAAGGGTAAACTTACAACATTTTTGATATAGATGAAAAAAGAGTACACTAGAATCACTTTGCATATTTTATACAGGCAAGCATAAGCTTAAAGAACATAGCATCAAAGTAAAACAATATATGGGTATTATAAAGGTTAAGGTACTTATGACATACTTGTTAGAATTTACTTTGGAATTTATGAAGGATTATGCCATGCTGATATTTTTAAATCCTAGACTGGATATTTTTTAATATTTGCTTGAATGAAATTGCAGAAACTTATGCAGACATTTAGAAGAATCTCATAGTATGTGGTTTGCTGATCAGTGCCATCACAGTTGTTCTCTCAGGTGTTATCTTATAAGAATTTCCATAAGGAGATAGAGGCACACAGTTTACACATATGAAATGAGGGGGAGAAAACGTCAAACAAGTCTTTGTATGTCAATAGAAAGGCCAGCCCCTATCCCATTTTTATCCAGAAATAAAGTTAGAAGACTGCTCACCATACTCCTTTAGCACTTCCTTTAGAACATGGTTCATAACTGAATTTCAGTTTCCAGAACATTTTCTAAGCAACTGTATGTATTTGTACAGTGAGACTTATGTCTGTCCTTCTATAGACAAAGGAGAATATGAAGAATACTTTATGACGCATTCAAAAGCACAGACAGTTATAAAATAATTTTATCTGGATTTTTAACTATCTTACATTTATATACAAGGATTTCTGGAATATAGATTTTAAAACTGACCAGTTTTATCATTGGCTATAAAATAGAATCCTCTGTTCAACTGTTTATTTAAGACAAAGCCAACATTATTATCTAGACAATGAAATAGCTTTGGATATTGCACAGGAAATGTATTATGCAGTACAGTTGGCCCTCGAATATTGGGGTACAGTGGGTCTGGCCTTCCCCCCGCCACGAAGCCCTCCATCCGTGTTCATAGGCAGCTCATTAATATGCGAATTTCCCCCCCATAGCCTTGACCCTCCCACTCCAGAGCGGCTGTGGAGCATTCCCGGAAGCTCTTCCCATAATCTGAGAGGTCATGGGAGCAAAGGGGATCTCCTCTGCTCCGTCTGCACCTGGTGAGTCCCCAGGAATCCTGACAAAGGGGTCCCTCAACCCATGCTGCCCCCACAGCAAGTCCCAGGCTTCAGCTACCACTGCTGTTGGAGCTGCAGCTGGCAGAGGAGGCACCGTGGGGTTGTATGTACTTCTGAGCACTCCCCAGCATGTTCTCTCCTGGGGAACACGCATGGAATGGTGCAGTGGCGGCTGAGATCAGTGGTGCAGAGTTCTACTGGCCTGCCGGCGCTGACAAAGCTTCCGCTGTTGGCCCACTGGCATATTTCAATGCTGACCACCTCCAGATGGAAAAAGAAAAATTGGTTCAAACCTGGGAACCCTGAACCATTTTTTATTTCTTATCTGAGCCATGTGTCTCTTGTTCCCCCCTACAGGACATGCCTGGCATGGCACAGCAGCGACTGGGGCCGGCAGTGCAGAGCTGTGTTGGCATTTGTACATGCAAGTGCAGCAGCACCAGTGGCTGCCTCATCACCATGGTGATGCTGCTGATGGCTCATTGGCAGAGCAGCATCCCAGTGGTGGGGAGAGGTGCTGAGGGTACACTGCATTCTCCAGGAATTATGCAGGCTCTGATGACAAAATGTCACTCTATACCACAACAATCTAAAGAGAGACTAGAATCAACTTCCATGCGAAAGGTTAACCTCCAGCTTTCATGACAAACTTCAGGTGGAGACTGACTCCAGAGAGGCAACATGCTCTGTTGTGTGAAATGGGCATATTGGAAATCTAATAGATAGAGCTGTGCCTATCACACTGTTCAAAGAGAAAAGAGAGATATTAAAGAAAGAGGAACAAAACAGACATGGAATATTCTTTCTCCCACCCATTTAATGCCATTAAAGCATAAATGTGAGCATAGAGAGAGCAGATGGAGGAGACTAGAAATGTTTATAATTGTTTTTTTAATAGAACTATATGTAATTGAGAGTTGCCATTTTCATTATCCAAGCTGTACTTTTCACACATTACCTTTCTATCTATCCCGTCTACTTCTCAAGGACACTAAATTAATCATCTGCATTTCACCTAATTTTTTTTGGAGGATTGCCACAATTTGTCCACTAGGTGAGAGTTCTTCCCCTTTTTTTTTTTTTTCCCACAAGTAAACAGTTTGTCTCGCACTGTTCTAGACCTATTCTGCAGCTGAAAGATGAAGGAAGAGAGAAACTAGTCCTGCTCCCAGGAGCGATGTAACATTCGTGGTCAAGTCCTTCATTTATTGGGCAGTTCTGAAAAAGGCAAAGTGTAGACAGCAAAAAGAATACCGTGTCCCAAGGAATGTTTACCAGCCTATTCTTTCAGACTGCTACCATGATGGGATCTATCAAATTTCTTTTCAAATTTCAGAACAGGGAAGACATTAGGAGTCTAAAAGGTGCTGAAGATTAATTAGGTTCTGAAAATGCATGAATGAAAGAAAAGTGGGGAGCACATCTGTGGCACTTACAGGTTAAGAGCAGTGTACACATACACTGGAGTTCAAATGCTAGAATTATAGTTAAAGTGGAGGGATTTTTTATAGAATTCAGCAGCTAATTCAGCCACCCCTATATTTCAGCTTTCTGAAGGCAATTACTGGAAGAAGAAATAATCTGGATAAAAACTATGGAACTAGGATAATTTTGTATTCTTTAGTTCCTTCTTTAAGTAACGAATAAGTCTAATGTCTCATTTTCTTGGTTTATATCTTCCACATATACCCTGCCTTCAGATTCATATTTCTGAGCCCACTACTCTTGGAAATTTTCTCTGGGCCATAGATCAAGTTATGGAATTCTTTAACCAGCTAAAAATGGACTGGAAAAGAGGAATATAATAGGATTCATTGTTAATTATATTAAAGAAACACAAAAGTTGATATCAAAGGTGAAAAAAACCATCCACAGTACACACATTAGTAGTTGGAATTCTGCCCCAAGTTTTGTTGTTAACTATGTTGTCAGTAATGATAATGTTAGCATTTTTCAGTTAAGGAACCCATTTTGTATATTTTTTGCTGCCAAACTAATGTATATTTCTTAGGAAAAAAGGTTTTATCCAGTAAGCAGTGGAAATTTTGGAACTAAAATCATACAATCATACCTCCAGATTTGGGTCTTGTGAGGGTCTCATAGAACATTAAATTCGCTAAATCAGGTCGGACATTAATATGGCAAATCATTGCTATAAATATGACAAATTTGCAGCACTACAGCATCCCAGGGCCCCTTACGGTGGCATAGAGCATCAGAATCAGTCTTCTCCCTTTAACTGCAGTGATTATGCTAGTCTGGGAGCAGGAAGTCCCCAATTGCATTCCACAGGCACTGGGCTGCAGGAATGCTTTGCCTGAGGCAATGCATATGCATATGCACTGGCAAGTACAGGCTGGCTGCCATGGCTGGAACAGGACTGCACAGTGCCATGAGTTATCGTTTAAGACTTCCTCATTCCTGGCAGGGGTGGTGCAGGACTGCATCATCCCGTGAAACCATACACAACTCTGTGAATCACTGAGTGGATCTGTGGATCACTGAGGCTGTGAATATGACAAAGTATGACTATATATGAAAATAAGTTAACTTTGTCAGAGTTATTTATCATCATAAAAAAGTTATTATAAAACCATATCTGAAAAATCAATTTCCATGTCAATTTTCAATGAAAATATGTAGGTTTTAATTAAATTTTTAGTTCATCCATTCAAAGGGTTAAGTAAAAATTATATAAATAAAAAAGAAATCCTCTACCTTTGGTGCTGAAATTCAAAGTCACAATGAACAATGAACAAATGAATACTGTCATGTTTGTGTTTCCTGCACGACAAACGTGACAAATGTTGGGGATTAATATGTCAGTTAAAATATTTGTTGAAAAACAAGTTTAAAGAACAATACATTACTGATTAACTCCATTTGTATTTCAATAACAGTATGAGAATGGATTTAGAGGCTTACAAAAACACAAGAGATTTTAAAGTTAAAAGGACTTATCCTCATAAAGCACTTCATAAAAATTAAGCATCAAAGCAACTTTATTAACCTGGCCAAAATGACTAGTTTTTCATATTGCAAAGTTTAATACCTCATTAACAATCCAGTCACCTCCTACCTCAGCAGTAAAGCATCAACACATCTTTCTATCTATATCAATTGCCAAATCTGCTAACTCACCAAAACTTACTACGCCTTACTCTTCTCTTACTAAATGTTGGATGGACGAGCTCAGAGAGTGTTGGTAAATGATGCCACATCCAGCTGGCAATCAGTCACTAGAGGAGTCCCACAGGGATCGGTGTTCAACACCCTTATTGATGATATGGACGAGGGAATTGAGTCCATCATCAGCAAATTTGTAGATGATACCAAGCTGGGGGCAAATGTTGAACTGCCAGAGGGCAGGAGGGGCCTTCAGAGGGACCTTGACAGACTAGAGAAATGGGCAGACTCCAACAGTATGAGATTTAAAAAGTCTAAGTGCCGGGTTCTTCACTTTGGACATAACAACCCCATGCATCGCTATTGGCTGGGGGAGGAGTGGCTGGAGAGTGGTGAAATGGAGAGGGATTTAGGAGCAATGATTGACAGGAAAATTAATATGAGCCAGCAGTGTGCCCAGGTGGCTAAGAGAGCCAATGGCATCCTGGCTGGTATTAGGACCAGTGTGGTCAGTCGGACTAGGGAAGTTATCCTTCCCCTGTACTCAAGCACTGGTCAGACCACATCTTGAGTACTGTGTGCAGCTCTGGGCTCCCCAGTTTANCTGATCTCTGGGTGGGTGTTCGCTTGGGAGTTGGACCAGATGATCCTGTGGGTCCCTTCCAACTCAGAATAACCTGTGAACCTCTGAACCTGTAAATTAATAAAAAAGTTAATAAAATCTTAAGTTATAACCTGACCCTCCGGTGTGAAAAATGAGAATATCATGACTTAGACATACATATTCTAAATAATTTTTCCCCAAAGACTGTCATAGATATTGCTACTTTCTCTGCTGCTCTTTAAAACATGCTAATAGCACAGTTTGTGTCTCATGCTTTCGGGTGCACTGTCTCAACACAGTGCAACTGAAAAGGCAATGTCAGTCCAGCTCATCAGTACATGGTTTCTTATAACTTACAGCAACTGAGGTGTTGATTATAGCTAAGTGTTATCACATTCTCATTTAATTAACTATGCCTCATATCTTACGAGATCTCAATCACCTTAAGTCTTTGGGAAAGATAACAAAAGCAGAAGACAGGCATCTGGCTTACTTTGCACCTATCCTCTTAATTCCTGTTAGGTTTCAGTGAATCCTTGAACTAAGCTAGAGTCAATGAGAAATTATAGCTTTCTCAACTTGGGGAGAATGCAGGTATTTCTTCTTTCTTGTAAAAGTCTAGTTACAGGATTTCATACTGTGTTTAAACATACAGGTTTTATGCCTCATCCTCATTCACTGTGCTTTTGCTCTGGTGTTTTCCTGCTTTTGCTGCTCCATTTTGCATTGCTAAAACTTTTTTCAAATACAGTGAATCCTCTCTGTATCGCGACTTCTCCTTCACGATCTCGCCCATTTGCGAAGAAATTTTTTCGCAGTCCAGCTCTGGGGATCTGCGATATTTGATAGACAGCGCAAATGCTCTGCTTCTGCTTTGCCAAGGGGCGGGGCCAGCTCTCCCTGGGAAGGGGACGGAGGGAGGGTTTGGGGTTTCTCCAGCACAGCCTCGAGTTTACAGTCCTACCGAACCGTGCCTGGCTCCTGAGCCAGTCCTGTGTATCTTTGTGCCCAGTCCCTACAGTGGAAGGGTCACGCTGCACTATGTCCCAGGCAGCCACTGAGACCCAGTGCAGCACCGCCACAAGACATGCCATGTATTCGTATGTACAGCGTATGTATGCACATATAATTCATAGAATTTAAAAAAGTGTTGTGGAAACTTTATACGTGCTGACTTTCTCAACGGCTTAATAAAATTCAAACTGCCTTCAGGGGCTCTGGACTGGGGACAACAAGGAGGGCCTGGGGGGCTGTGGGACGGGAACGGCCACTGTGGAAGGCAGAGCAAGTCCCTCAGTGTCGCTTGCCCGCCTGTGTGTGTGAGCGGCGAGTGGGCAGCGCTTGTGTGCGTGTGTCTGTGTTACTGTTTCTATGGCTCAGGCAGGGAAGGCAGTGTAGTCTGTGCCTGGAGTCTGCAGCCGGTGCACCTGGTGATGACGTGAGGCAAGTGCTGTGTGCTGGGATGGGGCAGATGTTCCCACACCGCTGTCACTGTGCCAGGAGGAGGTTTCTGTTCCCTCACCCTCTGAGACCATATTTGCGGCGCTGCCTTGCTGCCTCTCCCCACACTGGTGGATGTTAAAGGGAAAGAAACTTCAATACCGAAGACCCCGCCCCTCCATAAGTGCACGGGGCGTCTCAATGTTGCAAAGTTAAGGTTTTTCCAGGCTCTAGGAATGCTGACCAGAGCTAAGGGACACCCATTCCGTCACGGTGGCAGCGCGAGTGCGCACGGGACGGCACAACCAGCGGGGCCAGGCTGGGCCAGGCTGGGAGCACACACATGGTCACAGCAGCCGCTCAGAAACGGTTCCTTTTGCTCTCTTGTGCCGAGGGAGGCAAGGGGAAGGGGCAGAGAACTGTCCACAGAGCTCCAGAGTTCCGGGGTGTGGAGCAATGGGCGTGGCCTGCATGCATATTAACAACCCGCAGTTCTTTGCGAGATTAATGTTTCGCGATGCCTTTGGCCTGTCCCTTTCCTCGCGATGGAGGAGGTATAACTGTAGTTCTGCAGAATTATCTTTGTCCTAATCAGTAATAGTTCCAGTTGTGTGTTTAGCACCATTTTTGCAAGACAAAAAATTATTTTATAATCTGAGAATCATCTTGTTTTTCCTGATTAGATTTTACAAGGTATACATTTAAATTCCAAATTTTTAAGATGACTCAGGCTTATTTTGTTTATTTAAGTTCTGATACTGGACCACAAAATGTTCCACGCATACATCAATTTAAAAGGAACATAGAAATCTAAAATTTGATATGTATAATTTCTTTCTTGCCGTTTTTATTGAGAAATTGTATAATCTTCATAGATCAATTTAAAGGAATAGATCTTTGAATATATAGTGTATACTTCTTGTGATATACATGACATGAATAATAGTCTTCTTAATGATACTTTCAAGTAGTTCCAAAGTACTACTTTAAAGTGAGGGTTTTTTCTGCCTGTAAACATCCTCAAAAAAAACCCCATAATCAACCAACCAACTACCAACTCTTGGATTATTTAAGGACCTTACACTTAATAATTAAGTGTATTAAAATTCAGAAAATAATTATGACACTGTGGATCCAGAGATAATATTATAAAATGAGTCATTAATAGCATAAGAAGAGACAATGTTTTTGAAGCATTACCCCTTTAGGATTACCTTTACACTTCAACAAATAAATAGAAATGAGATTATAAGATATTATCTAAAGGATCAATATTACTTCTAAACCACGGCGTGCCTGGTCAGTTTAGGAAAACACTTATTAATGAATCTTAAATGACAGATTTCTCACTGCTAGCTATGGGGAAAAAAAGAAATAAAACCCAAAAGCAAACAAGAAACAAATTACAAAAACCAAACAAACAGCCAAATCCTCAAAATAAAACCACAAAAAAACTGACAAAGAAACCAAAAATGGAAAGAAAACTTTCAAAAGCCAGAAGATAGTTTAAATTTACACACATATAAATGAGTACCTATTAGATGCTTGGGAAAAAAAGTGCAATTCTAATGGCTGGTTTTGTTTTATAAGATTACCTAGTTAAACACCCTTCACTTTGCTTTTTTGATTTTTAACATTTAATGATCTATGTTAGAAGTCCTAACCCAAGGTACACTTTCTTTATTCCAAGTTAGGAAATACCTTCAGACATCGTATAACTGAAGAGTTTGAACTATCAACAAATCCTTTACTTAGTGAATTAATTCCTTTTCTGTCACTCCACCAGATATTTCTTTTCATTAGCCATAATGAATGCTATCAACTCAGAGACTTTTAATCTCTTTGTCTTCTTGAGGAAGAGCAAGGAAGAGAGCTTACCATAGATACTAGAAGTAAAATACTCCTGCAATAATAAGGTAAATTACGATAATTATTATTTTTGGAGTTGAATTATGAAGTGGTATCCATTATCAAAGAGATATCAAAATTTCATATTAAGACTTCCTTGTGGATTGCAGCAGCAGCTTGTTTCCAGTGTAATTTTAAGCACAAAAACAATGTGTGTTTAGTCAGAAATAATGATAAATAATGGTCAGGTGAAACATAATTTACAGCTTTTGTATTAGTTTTATTTTGATTTTATCTTTTTAAACTATGGATTTAACAAAGATTTTTATAAAAAGATATTTCTTAAGGAAAGCACGCATGTTGCTCTGATTGTTAGAATCTAGACTTGTATTGTTCTCTTTGCAGTTGATAAATGATTTAATAATAATCAACCAATAATCAATCAATATAACTTATACATCATGTTTCTTACTTCAGAATCTGTGTTGTAGAAGTGAAGAACCTTCATTTGGATTACTCACAGTTTATAAAAGAGCCAATCATAGTACCATAGTATCATAGTATTAATAAGGTTGGAAAAGACCTTGAAGATCATCTAGTCCAACCTATAATCCAACTAAAACCTAACATCTAAATCATGACACTCAGCACTTCATCTTGTCTACCACTAAACATCTCCAGGGATGACGACTCAACCACCTCTGTGGGCAACCCATTCCAATGCTGGATCTCTCTTTGATGAGGTTTGAGGCAAATTGGGGCTGAGCCAAAGAAATTAACAAAATAAACCACCCCTCCCCCTCACCAGGTTCAGAAAAAAAACAAGGAAAGCATGAAAAGTACAAACTATTTAATTTAGTAAACAGACAAGTTAAGATACAACAGTATTAAACAACAAAACCTAAGATACCCCGCAAGTCCTGTGATGTAAAGAGTCCTGTGATATGGAAAGTCCTGAATGTGAAGAGTCCTGTCGGTCTCGATGAGATTCCACCAGACAGTCCCGGAAGAAACTCCTCAGGTGCACAGAGAGCAGCTAGAGCTCAGAGTCCTGATGCAGGCAGTCCAGGGGAAAGCAAGAGATGATGAGGAAGAACCCCTGGGGGCCAGGGGAAGGGAATTGCAGGCCCTCTCTCCCTCTTCTAGTGGCTGGTATGCAGCAAGAAATATGTCCAAGGAAAAAGCAAAAAAAATAAAAAGGAAAAAAAAAAAGAAAGCAAGAAAAAAAGAAAAAAATATGGGTCTCTCCCAAAAGCTGGAGAAAAACCCACCAGAGCAGCCCCTCTCCAGATCCACACAACCACAGCTGCCAGAGAGCTCCAACCAGCTCCCTGCCTCAGCAGCTGCCGCTGTTTGAGCAACCCATTTTTTTTTTTCTCTTCAACTGCCGCTTCTCAGATTTTTGAAATTTTTTTTCTCGTCTTCTGGATAGAGAGAGAAAATGACCTTGGTGTTGTTATGGACCAGTATGCACAACAAAATACCTCATAAACTGAAGCCAAAACACAAAGATATGGAATATATACACACCACCTTAGGACACTCAGTGAAAAACTTTTTCCTAATGTCAAGTCTAAACCTCCCTTGCTGGAGCTTAGGACTATGACCTCTAGTGCTACCTCGAATGGCCAGACAGAAAAGACTACTCCCACCAGCCTATGACCACCTTTTAGGTAGTTATAGACAGCAATAAGGTCACCCCTGAGCCTCCTCTTTTCTAGGCTAAACAGACACGTCACCCTCAGCCACTCCTCATAGGATGTATCTTTCTAAGAGTGGCTGCAATGTAATTCATAAACTGTCAAAAAAATCTTTTTCACTTTGTTAAGGTATTTGCCCTCAGATTGTTTTATTGCAGAAGTACCAATTGGATTTTGCACACTGGAAGTCATTTCAAGCAGAAGAGGAAGTTATCCTTTTCCATAATGTCCTTTGGAATATTTGCTATAACTGGCTTCATCTATATCAGAAGGAGGAATTTTTTCCTAATGCAAAGAAATATGAAAGCTATGTCTCACGTGATTTCTTTGAGCTTATTTTTTCATTATAAGAGAAAAGTTATGTAATTTATTAATTTAGGTTCTAGTCAGTGCAATAGAATAATAGAAACTTGAAAATTAAAGAGAGCATATAAATTCGGGAGGGGAGCAGAGACTCAACAGAAGTGGACTACTGGATTTCTGGACTGCTGACGTTTTAGCAACACCAGGTTTCAGATCCCTTGTTATTTTTCTTGGCAGAGGAGGACTGTGTTTTTGTGTGTGTGTTGCAGTCTGCGTAGCTCAGTTAATAAACTTTCTTTTTCTCTTAAACTTCACTTCCCTTTGAGGAGGAAAATCAATTTGGTTGGAATTGGTGGGAGGGTAAAAATCTCACTCCAAACCTTAACAAATGCACAAGGGAACATAGTAAGTAGTGATGAGGAAAAGGCAGAAATACTTAATACCTCCTTTGCCTCTGTTTTTAACAGTAAGACAGACTGCCTGAAGGACAACTGGACTAGTGGGCTGACAGAAGGAGTCGGGGTGCAATATAACGCCCTTGCAATCCAGGAGGAGGTAGTCAGAGACTTGCTGAGTAGGTTGGATCCTCATAAGTCCATGGGACCAGAACAAGAGGACATGGCCTTAAGCTACGCCAGGGGAGGTTTTGGCTGGATGTCAATTTTCTCACCTGTCTGATATTTCAAGTGTGAATTCTTAAAATGTAAATGGATTAAGAACTACTGATGTCTTCCAGTACTACCTGATGTAAAGACCTCTTGCCTTTTCCTCTTAGATTGACATGACAGAACTAAGTATACATGATCACAAACTTTAAATCCAGTCTGTGCCAAAGTGTTGACAATATGGTTGGAGTACCTGGAAAGTAAAACTTTTAATACAAATCTTACAGCACAGGTCATTACATTTGTACTGTATCATACATTCCAAGAGGAGATCTCTTCATAAAAGAATACAAGGTATATACAGTCGGCCCTCTTGCAGTTTGCACCCCCATATTGCGGCTTCAGATCTTAGTGGCATGATTTTTTAGTGATGAAGGAGGCCCCTTTTCGCAACTGCGCATGCGTGACCTTCTGCAGCGGTAGCGGCGGCAGCAGGGTTGCTCCCCCAGAGCCACTGCTGTGCAGTTATGAAACTGTGTCCCTGGTCGAGCTGAAAAGGGTTTTTTCCCAGTGTGGGGTGGCTGCGGGTGCTGGGAAGGGCTGACACAAACACTGATACACAGCAACAGAGTGCTGAAACAGCACCGGGGTGGCGTGAGTGTTCGGGGCAAATTTGCATATTAATGAGCTGCCATTCAGTGCAGAAGTAGGGTTTCGCGGAACCCGATTAAGACTGTGGGTCCACAATATAGGAGACCTGACTGTATATGGATATTTAGTGGGCCTATTCATGCAGAACTAAATGAGGAACTTTTGTCTTCTGTTTCTCTCTTCCAGATTACCTTGTTTGATGATACATCCGTGATCTTGTGAACATGTACAGACATTTTCCAAACCAAAGGTAGAATTTTGGTGGTCAGCATTCAAGACCAAACATTTATAAGCTGTGCTATGAACACAGTAGCTCTTTTATCATCCTATTATCATCAATAAATGCAATCAATTGCAAATATCACTACAGAATTATTTTCCCTCTTTAGACAAAATCTTGATTTTATCTTGGTGTTAGTGATGAAAAGCTAAGTTGAAAACTAGTAGAATGCTGCAGAGATGAGAAGATGTCAAATTTCCTCAATTTTTTTGTAAAGACTTTTTTCCCAAGAGAATTATCTTTCTCATCTTAAACCAGTGTGAGTCAGCTATTTCATCAGTAAGAGAGGGTGATAAAGTGTTCCTTATTGAGGAGAGAAATGTGTGAATCTTTTCAAGTCCACTGGTAAGTACCAGAGTATATAAAATGTCCAAAAGGCAACCTTGCACAGCATTTATGTTATCAAATCAGGACCTCCTTTTCTTTAGGCATTTCTTACACTTAATCTTGTCGATCATGTGGTATATGAGATTTTCGCCAATGTTGTTATAAAAACAAATGCTATCTCATAATAAACTGGAAAGTAATATTAACAATCTATGAGGTAGATAATTCATACCTAGAGTTCTTAATTAAGGAAAAAATTTAAGATATAAGGAAAATATAGCATACTTTTCTTTTTGGACACTAAGAGTTCACTTATAAATGGAAGATAAACTACATTTTAAATGGTACTTTGAAACAGGTGAAATAAAACTGTCTGTGGATAACTGGAAAATGACAAGATACTTACCATATTTTAACTGGCAAATAAATTTATCTAAATCAGAAAATGTCTGGACTGGTATGTTAGGTTTCTAGGAAGTGTTCTAAAATAACATTGCTGGAAGACAAAGCTAACAGCTCATGTGATCAAATTAGAAGGAAGTGTAGGTGTACAGTATCTGTATAATTAGTAAATATGCAAGGTATTATAATTTTTTTTCATATAGATTTCCCTTCATGGGAAGAAAAAGTATGATAAAAAAACTGATACAGAAGAAAAGAAATTCATATAGAAAACTTGATTTCTTCTCAAAAACTGTAATCTTCAAGGTAAATGTTGGAAAGAGGAGTGTTTTGGTTGTATTTTCTTTTTTTCTTTGACTTTTTTGTGCCTGTATGCATTACAAGCCCATGCTTCAAGATATAATTACTTTACATTAATTTGCTTCCCCTGTAGAGACAAGTTTCTTCCTGCTGAATTAAAACTACTGGGATTTGCCTCTCTTTCTGGTGAATTTCATATTAAACATCACTCCCAGCAAAGAAGAAGAATTCTGCCATGCATTATCAGTGCTTCACCTTTAGAGAGTAGTTCATTGTTTGACATTCTAAGTTTATTTCTTTCTTTCTACAGCTGTGTGGTCTATGACCATCAATAGAACAAATTCAGA
Organism: Pitta sordida; assembly: GCA_013390025.1. NCBI lineage: Eukaryota > Metazoa > Chordata > Aves > Passeriformes > Pittidae > Pitta > Pitta sordida. The sequence goes on from WEKX01010560.1 coordinate 73,320, forward strand.
TTCAGTTTTTCAAAAGTGTTTGCAGGCAGTTTATATTGTATTATCCTCTGTTTATACAGTTTTGGGTTTTTTTCTGCCTGCATTATATATTCTGTTGTTGTTAACAGTGATCTATTTAGTTTGAACAGCTTCGATGTAAACCCTTTCTGAATAGAATAATCAATGTTCCTGTTTCTAAAATACTTTGTTGTCGTGGTTTAACTCCAGCTGGCAACCAAGCACCATGCAGCCACTCACTCATTCCCCAACCAGTGATGGGTATGGGGGAGATAATCTAAGTGTAAAGGATAGGAAACTCATGAACAGAGATAAAATAGTTTAATAGGGAAAGAAAAAGCTATGTGTGCAAACAAAACAAAGATTTAATTCACTGCTTCTCTTGGTTGGCAGGTGTTCAGCAATCTCCAGGAGACCAGGACCTGATCATGCACAATGGTTACTTGGGAAGAAAAACATCATCACTATAAATGTCCCCTGTTCTAAATGTTCCCCTCTTTTCCTCACAATTTATAGACTGAGTATGATGTCATATGGTATGGAATATTCCTTCAGTCAATTGAGGTCAGCTGTCCTGATTGCATCTCCTCACAGCCTCCATGTACCCCCAAGACCTCTTGCCAACGAGGCAGTACAAAAAGCAGAAAAGGCTTTGGCTCCGTGTAAGCACTGCTCAGCAATAACAAAACCACTTTTAACATCATGATGTTCAGCACAAATACGAGACACAACCCATACTAGATACAACCCATACTAGACACTGTGAAGAAAATTCTACACTAGCCCAAACTAGCACATTTGCCTACATTTTTGTCTAGGTTTTGCATCTTCACCAAGAAATTTCATAGCAAAACATCTGAGTTACTTAGTACCAACACTTAAACTGTAGTTGATAAAAACATTTTGAATATTTCCAGACAGCCTATTAAACTGGTAGTCCAGACGCAACACTATTAATATTATATTTTTTACCAAAATGTACTGTGACCTTATACAGAAAATTTCTGTTTGAAATGTTTGTAAACTCTTTCAAGAAAAAAGAAGCAAAGAAAGCATGCCCAGAACCACAATCATATTCATAACAAACCTAGCAAAACAATTAAGAATGCAGTTGGTCATGTGTTGACCTCTACAGATTCCAAAAATTGAACTTGCTTATCCATGCACATAATGAATGTGAATGTGTAGTTGTGTGGATATTTTATCCAATGTGTTGTGTTATACAGTCAGGTCTCCTGTATTGTGGACCCGCAGTCTTAATCAGGGTCCACAAAGCCCTATTTCCACGTTGAATGTATTAGGAACAATATGGTCAGTCAGACTATGGAAGTTATCCTTCCCCCTGTAGTCGGCGCTGGTCAGACCACATCTTGAATACTGTGTCCAGTACTGGGCTCCCCAGTTCAAGAAAGATGTTGAGCTGCTTGAGATGGTCTAGAGAAGGGCAACAAGGATGGTGAGGGAATGGAGGACAAGCCCATATGGAGCAGCTACGGGAACTGGGGTTGTTCAGCCTGAAGAAGAGGAGGCTCAGAGGTGACCTAATTGCAGTTTACAACTACCTGAGGGAAGGTTGCTGCCAGGTGGGTGACAATCTCTTCTCTCAGGCTGACGACACCAGAACAAGAGGACATGGCCTTAAACTACACATGGGGAGGTTTAGACTGGATGTTAGGAAGAGGTTTTTCACAGAGAGAGTGATCTCTCGGTGGAATGGTGTGCCCAGGGAGGTGGTGGAGTTGCCATCCCTGGAGGTGTTTAAGAGAAGACTAAATGAGGAGCTCAGTGACATGCTCTAGTTGGTGGGAGGTTTGGATGTATGGAGCGTGGTGTCCATGGCTCCCACGCTTGTGGGCCTGATCCCTGGGTGGGCGTTTGCTTGGGAGTTGGACTAGAGGATCCTGTGGGTCCCTTCCAACTCAGAATAACCGTGAACCTGTGAATGGCGGCCATGCTGCTGCCACTGCAGCTGCCCACACTGCCACCACCACAACCCGCACCACTGCTGCCCGTGCCTCTGCCGCCGCCCTTGCCACCACTGCTGCCACCCGCACCACCTGCACTGCCACCCATCCCGCCCATGCTGCCCCCGCTGCCGCCTGCGCCGCCACAGTGGCAGAGGCAGGTCACGCATGTGCAGTTGTGAAAACGGGCCTCCTTCATCTCTAAAAAATCATGCCACTAAGATGTAAAGCCCTAATCTGAAGCAAAGTTCAAGAGGGCCGACTGTATATGTATAATCAGTCAAGAAGTATAAAACTAGATTCCATACAGGAAAAATCCATTTTATGCTTTCAGCAACAGGTAAAGAGCTGACATACCAGCCACTATACACTTCTCAAGGCAAGTTTCCAGAAGCGGGAAAAATACACTGTTTAATATAAACTTTTACAAAAACTATGCAAATGTATATATTTAGAGCAGCATTTCACACCCCATGGTGAAATTAAATTTTTAAAGNGATGTAAAGCCCTAATCTGAAGCAAAGTTCAAGAGGGTCGACTGTATATGTATAATCAGTCAAGAAGTATAAAACTAGATTCCATACAGGAAAAATCCATTTTATGCTTTCAGCAACAGGTAAAGAGCTGACATACCAGCCACTATACACTTCTCAAGGCAAGTTTCCAGAAGCGGGAAAAATACACTGTTTAATATAAACTTTTACAAAAACTATGCAAATGTATATATTTAGAGCAGCATTTCACACCCCATGGTGAAATTAAATTTTTAAAGTCCTTCTAAACTTAATATCAAGTCACTTCATGAGAGGATATATAATGAAGACTTTAATTATAAAACCAAGTTTAGTTAGCCAGATAAAATGTTCAGACATTTAATATATGTTTTATTGACACCATTGTTATAAAAAGAAAATGGAAAATGAACCTGAGTCAGAACAAAAATCACATAAAGAGATGTTAAATTGAGAAACTCTCCTCCTAACACATGAGAAAAAGTCTTCATACACAGTAAGATATAAAAGAGATTTAGAATAAAATTCTGAAATATATTTTCTAAAAATGATCAGCTGTTTCCAATAATGTTGATAAAAAATTATGCTCTAATTAGTGCAATGGGTTATAATAGCCTTAAAATTGTTATAGAAACAAGGACAGGGGGCAGGGAAGAAATTAAAACTTTGGAGAAGAAAGTTATGGCAATAGGGATATTTAAATCAATTTATTTACAGCGCTTTTTACTGGCCAAAACTTTGGGCTTAAATCAACATATCTCAAAAATGGCACTGATTTGCCAGTTTAATTGAACTGTTAGAATAAGCAGATGTTCACCCATCTGCCATCTCTCTCCCATTGTTCAAGAAAGCACAATTCAAAACAGCAGTGTCTGAGGTACATCTGTACAGCAAATATTGGCAAAACAATATCTCTACAAATGCCTGCTACACAATTTAGGAAATACACAGAAATTCTCTGACAGAAGAAGTGGATGCTACTGATGGGCATGGTATCAAACTCTAACATAAATCCTTGTTAAGAGATAGCAACAAAACCTAATTTTGAAGAGCAACACATAGGCTGTACAGCTGTATATATGTCACCAAAGCAAAAATATTACTCGAATCATAAGAATCTGAGAAATTTATGTTTTATTTTTATGCAGAAGCATGTCAAAAACAATTGACATAACATGCGTATGGGTAAAAAAACCTCAATACATTAATTTGATAACACATTATTTGCATTTCAGTTTACATCTATCTTTTCCATGGATGATGATGTAACGGGTTTTGGGTATTGGGTCTGTCTGAGCCCACAGCAGTCCTCGCAATGCTGTGACTTGGAAGGGTGTTGATAACACAGAAGTGTTTTGATGATGATGATGACAACAATAATAATGAATTTCCTGCCACTACAATATGAGCTGGATTTTCTTCCAGAAAAGGGCAAGATCAACTGTCTCTCAACAGAAATAATATTGTATTTATCCAATCTACCTGCAAAATAATAGACATCCTCTTGTTCTTGGAACATGTACTGCCAAGTATAGTACTGTTGTACTTTGAGAAGTGAACCAATAACCATGACATCATAAGGCTCCGTATTAATTCTTTTCTCAAAGCCTAGTATAATGCACCTGATTTCTTTGTAAGTCAAAGGGTAATTTCTATTATCATTAGCCCTGCAGTATGAAAACAAATCACAGTCATATGCAAAAACAGTACAGTCAAGGATTACTGGATGTGCTATTTATGCATTAGGCAGAAAATCCAATAGGATAGTCTTGAATAGTTGCTTCTTCTTCATAATATTAGCAAAAGTAAAATCTATTAAATCTCTAAAATTTGAGAGAATTATTACTTTTAATTTACTCTATTAGTTATTTTGATCATATTTCCCACAGAAAATGAGACCTATACAAATTTGACCCATGTTACTGAGTAAAAGAGAAAGTCTTAATTTTCACAGAACCACACAGAATCACACAGAATATTCTGAGTTGGAGGGGACTCACAAGGATCATCTAGTCCAATTCCCAAGCAAACACTCACACAGGGGTGGAACCCACAACCCTGGATCCATGGGCACCACGCTCTGTACTCCGAGCTCCCTGTTATCTAGACCATGTCACTGA
>WEKX01010561.1:0-18657 GCA_013390025.1 Pitta sordida
ACAAGGATCATCGAGTCCCACTCTTAATACTGTCTCCCTGGTGGTTCATGATCCTGAATGGCACAATCTCTGTCTTATTGTTTCAAGGGAGATATTCTCCTGCAGTTTGTCTTATGATCAGCTTTCAGTGCTTTGTATAAGTATTAAAACATTTTTCTCAGCAACTAGTTTAAAATAAGTGTTTGGAATACTTGCATTCTTAAGAGAGAATGGGCAACCGTCATGGAATAAAGCTAGAAGTTCTTGTGAGGCAGCATGTGGTGTGGTGCAGTAATGTTACTTTACCAGTATGGAGAAAGTCATTAGATTTTTACATTCTGGTCTTCTCAATTTTATCCTTGATGAGTAAGACATAGAGCTGGCAGAGAGAAGCATTGATCTTAGGAGAAAAAAATGATTTGGAGAAGTTATGAAAGAGCTAGTTTTTGTGCTTGTGGCTGGGATGTTAACGGCAATTGAACGATCTCTGAGGGTAATTCTCTCAACAGAGTGTCACTGGACTTCACAAATGTGTGGCACTCTAATTTTATTGCCTGTTATGCAGTAAAGAAATCCATTTTCGTACAGTGGTGAGTGTCCCCACCTCTCATGCGAGAGACCAGGGGTTTGATTAAGATGTTTAAGAGTTGGACTCGATGATCCTTGTGGGTCCCTTCCAACTCAGAATATCCTGTGAATTCTGTGAAAGAACAGTATGATACAACAGTCAGTTGGATAAGACTTGCAAAAATAATAAAACGTTACTGAAAGACAAAGCAAGAGCTTTAAAGAGAGAAGAGAAGCAGCCGTGAGGCAATGAACAACTAGATAATTTCACTAACAAAGCTGAATTCTCATACAAAAAATTCTTACTCAAGCATAACAGTACTAATATATAGTGAATAAAGCATTGCCTGGGGTGTATAAAGATGATAAAGGTACAATAAAACATTTCTACTATCACTTCAGGTGAAAAAGAGAAATGAATAAGACATAGTTGGTACTAATAATACCTAAAACATTGTAGCAGCTGATAAAAGTGTTTGGTATACTGTGACCCTAGGAAGAATGTGACAATGTTTTTTCTGAACCTAAGAAACAGAAGAGGGAATATATGTCTGCTTCACAATCACATACTCTGGCATCCACATGTACTTTTTGAGATATGGATTACTTAATGAGAGACAGAAACATACATGGGGCAAATGATTCCAGCATACAGGAGATGCTGTTTAAGGAAACAGAAATTTCTTCAAATGGCATGGGCAGCTGAACTGTCTAGCAAAATTGTCTTATTAGTGCAGAACAAGTTCACAGGGTCAAACTAAAGGAAATTATGAAGCAGGACAGAGACAGACTGGCCAGGAATGCAAGTGTCTTCTTGCAGAGCATGTGCTGAGTGAAACAATATGGAAGACAGTAAAACATTTGTCTAGTTCCCAGCAAAAACATGTAAAAAGCAGAGAGCATAGCTAGACATTCTGTCCAGCATGTTGTAGTGCAGAAAATATAGAAAGAGAACATAGAGATTATGGTTAAAGAAAGATGTTTTCTGGCTGTCTTGCATAAATCTAAATAAATTAATTGCACAGAAGGATGCAGAAGAAGGATGTCAGCTATTCATTTTCAGAAATGTTTTATCAATTGGCTCCAGTTGGTTGGTGAAGCCATCAGCAGCTTTATCCTACCCAACTGGTTATGGCAACTTTAATCTGGAGAGTTAGATTCAGGTATCCATGGTGCAGGTAGTTGAAGTCAAAAAGTAAATACAGCCTGCAAAACAAGAGATGTTACATATGCAGGGCATTAATTTCCTGAACATGACAGTGTAGAGAGAGTGTTCTCTGTGTGCTTTCTCCTTTTCAGAAAAAGTAAGATTATATTTCAAGGAACCAGACACACAAAAATCAAGTGGAAGTCAGAAATAAGCTCCAGTATAATGAGATGACTAAAATTCAGTTTTGTTCATAATGGCAGAGTAATAACAAAAAGTTGATAACGCTACGAGAAATGACATTATTGCATCTCAGAGAATGACTCAGATACCTAATTAATGCCGAGGAAAATTTGGAGTAAACTAAGGATTTTCATTTAGTCAAACCCCATATGTATGTATATCAGCATTAACAGACAATAGACTGTATAATCTATCATCTGTTTAACATCATTGTTTGTGAGGCTAAGACTGAGTTTTACCACATTGAGGCATGAGCCATGTGACAACACTGACTACACCTTTTGGAAGATAATTGCCTGGTGTAAATGTTTTTGACCTGCGCCCAACATCTAAGGTGTTGCAATGTAAATTGAAGCTGGGAAAGATTCCCAGACATGTGGCTTGAAGCTGATGACAGAGCTATTAAAAATTAATGATCTGACAAAAGAAACAGTCAATGTCACTATGTAATAAGCAAAATATGAAGTTGAATATAGACACGTAGATTTTGAGGAAAACTGCGTTTTCTCTGTTAGTTGACATCTGGGGAGTTGTCAGCAAGACCCTGGAAAAGTCAGCGCAATTAAGAAAGCACTCAGAATGAAAACAGTCCAATAGTTATTAGCCATAGTGATTTTTTTCTGGAATTATCAGAGGTCTTAAAAACAATAAGGAAAATCACAGGGTGGGTACTACTCCTTAGACTCCTTATTCTGCTCTGAAGAAGGGTAGGAGTGGTGTTAATGCACACCAAGCAGCCCAAACCAGAACATTTAATTAAAGACAGAAAATAAAAGGAAAACACAAAGCCATGCTTTCTGAAATGCAGTTCTCTCAATTCACCCTTCAGCACTAGACCAAAATCCACTAGAAAGAACATGGACATAGCTATAGGTTTGTACACAGGTTTGTTTCTTCCTAAACTTTAGAAATATGATACAAAAAAAATGTACTTCCCAAGAAAATTGTTGCTGATGGTTGATGCACTCAACAGGACATGTCTTCCAGAATACAACAGACATAATTTTATGGAACAAAAACTGCATCTCCAATGGCTGGCTTCATGCAGTTCCCTGAAGGGTGGGCAGTAAATCAGTTTTTGTACCAAACATGGCAGTCTGAAGGAGCAGTTATCACAGGAAGTTACTATGATGAACTGTACATAAAAATCTGTTCTGAATGTTTGAAAAGCTTTCTGCTGCAGTTCACAGGTTCACAGGTTATTCTGAGTTGGAAGGGAAACACAGGATCATCTCCACACACAGTCCAACTCCCAAGCGAATGCCCACTCAGGGTTCGAACCCACAAGTGTAGAACCATGGGTGCCACGCTCCATCAATCCAAGCCTCCCATCATCTAGACCATGTCACTGAGTTCCTCGTCCAGTCTTTTCTTAAACACCTCTAGGGATGGCAACTCCACCACCTCCCTGGGCAGACCATTCCGCAGAGAGATCACTCTTTCTGCGAAAAACCCCTTCCTAACATGTACCCTAAACTTCCCCATGCGTAGCTTGAGGCCATAGCCTCTTGTTCTGGTGCTGGCAGCCTTGGAGAAGAGATTTTCACCCACACGACTACAACCTCCCTTCAGGTAGTTGTAAACAGCAATTAGGTCACCTCTGAGCATCCTCTTCTACAGGCTGAACAATCAAAGCTCCCGCAGTTGCTCCCCATAGAGCNTCTTGAAGTTCGTCCAACCAGTTCCTAACCCAACATAAAATGCTTCTATCCAGTTGCTCTAAGGCTTGTTTGAACACTGTGAACAAAGACTAACAGGAGGTAGGGCATGTTCGATCGCGTATTTTGCAAGGTATGGATTTCCAGGCTGTGCAAAAATTAAGCATGCCTGGGAATAGATTTCAAAAAACTTAGCACAGAATAGGTCACGTTAGGCTGGATGCTGAAAGAGCAACGGGAGAGTCAAATACAAAGGGAAATTAAAAAAAAAAAAAAGTGTAATGTTGATTTCAACAGAAGCTCAAAATGTCATTTCTTTCAAAAGTTGTCATAGTTTACTTGAAGGAAAAGTAAAATAAAAATACGGCCATAAAAATATGGCCATGCCAATGGTTTTTATTCGTTCATTGGTTTATTGAGTTTCAGCAGAACTGTTCTACAAGCTATTCTGAAGGTGTTCTGTGGTCAGAACTGTACAGCTGCAGCTGCAGGAGAACACAGCACTGGTGTGGTGTAAATGTTCCCCCCACTCCTGTACAGTGTACCTGTAAGTTGTTTACAAAAGTCTCACATAAAAATAGAAAAAAAATTGTCCCTAAAAACACTTCAAATTTATTTCTGCTTATCCCCTTTGTTGATGTACTTTTTGCAATATCAGAATAAACTGCCAAAAGTGAAAATGTTTCTCCTTTCTGATGTCAAATCCTGGGCTTGAGAGAGGAGATACAGCCTTCTTCCAGGAAGGGGTCTGACTGGCAGGTTTTGTTTGTTAGTCCTTAGTGGTCTGAGAAAATGTGTGTATGTTCTTCATATAGTTTAAGTAAAGTTTTTTATTCAGAACTTTGAAAAAGAAAGTGTCCCTGGAAAGAAAATGTGTTTTGTAATATGCAGACTTAAGCAACTTAATATGGAAAACCGAGAGAGGTTGAGAGATTTTAGTCTTTGAATATATAATTTCTTGCTGTTTCATGCAGTTACAGTTATGCAGAGATAAGATTTTCTGAAATGTCAGACTACATTTTAACTTGCATATATTTCCTGGGGTAAAAACTTTACTATGGCTAAAATCCTTCTTCCATAGAAGATAAACCATACTTGCAAACCTTACTGGAGAGGGATCTTCTCATTCACAGTCATCTCAGCATCAAACCTCTTTGTTGAACAAAGACCTTTGGATGTGTCATGGAGAGTATATGTTCTGGATCTGTCCATCAGTGTGTTGGACTAGATGATCCTTGTGTGTCCCTTCCAACTCATAGTATTCTGTGATTCTGTGTGATTCAGCTCCAGAAGTCAGTCTGCACAGCACTCTCCTGCACTCAGGGTGACCTTCTCAGCTCTCCAGACCCTTTGCTGCATTGTTGAAAGGCAGGTAGTGCAACATCTCACTAACAGTACCACAGCTGTGCACTGAAAAGCAGAATGGGGTTCATAACAGCCCTCTTAGGAGGTGATTGGTGTGTATTCTTTTCCTATGAAACTTCACAAGACTGGTGGGACCTTTATCTTCAACCGTACTTTATACAGACTGCCTGTGTACTCGTGTTATGTTAGACAGTGTGTTTGGGTATGAGTGTTTCACCATATATTTAACGTATTGTTATACATGAAGAACTTGTAAAATGAAGCTCGAGGTATGTGCAGATGAAATGATATTAAAAATATTCTGAAAATTGGAATAAAAAATCTTTTAACTAGTCAAATGGTCTTCAAGGGAGTGTTAGAAAACTGTCATTTGGGACTTGGCTGGACAAAGTATTAACAGTAGAATTTTTTATAAAGGAATAACAATTGGAAGTAATTTCCAGTGATGGAAGAATGGAGCATACATGACTTCTTAGGCCTTTTTTAAAAACGTTATTATAATAAATTATTTCTTTGAAAGGTTTTCTCCCTGCTTTAATGTAATAAATTCCATAGCAATGATGATTAAGTATCAGGGACTTTTACCAGGAATTCTTTAGAAGAGATGATGAATGATTATTGGCTTCAGTTTCTAATTGACACAATAATTTGTGCCAAGGGATTCCTCTCTAGTTTTGAAACTATATTCTAAAAAGGAAGAGAATTGGTGTTTTAGGTAACACAGTGATGTTGAGATTAACTCAATCGTGATAAAGACTTATGCCTCTCATTTTTCCGTAAGAAATTGTATAATTCCTGTCTTTATGTTTTTGTTTCTTGTAATATGTGATAAAAAGTGCAATTTTAATATACAACCTATGACAATAATTTTAAACTGGACCCTCAATATACCCCAAAATAAGAAGCTATAGAAATAGGCCTACAGAGAGTTTGAATGTGTTAATTTTTCTAAAAAGGAGAAAATGCACAAACAGAACAGGTTTGCCCAGCTACCTTTTCTATAGAACCACTAATTTTCATACTGAAGAGGTCAGGCAGATTTATGGAATAAAACAAGGCCTCAGGCCATGTAACATGATTGTGAGCTAGTCAACCACTCATTTGTGCCAAGTAAATTTTGGAAATGATTCTCCTCTGCTGACAGTACCCTCATTACCGATTGTGTAGAGTAATTTATCAGGCATTTCTTAAAATAAACCATTCATTTATGCTAATAGGACTTGGCAAGGAGGAAAAATTGGCAGGACTTGAAGTTCCTAGTGTTTTTCTTTTTTAAAACAAAAACCGTAAAGTCCTCAGTATTTTGAGCAACCGTTATCACAGCCGTGCATATAGTTTATTAAAGTGACAACTAATTGCATAATAAATTTTCACAATGGGAGAAAATGATTCCTATGTTAAGTTTATAAAAGCAAATAGTTTGGTAGTATTGTAAAAGCGCTGTCATTAGTTTCATACTTGTACATTATTCATTGGCTAGGCTTCTGTTATTAATGAATCACTTAACATCTTTTCCATGACTCATCTATTCTGGGTGCAGTACCTCATCTTGAAATATCTCTTTGTTCCTTACCCCTCATGTATTTTCTGTTTGCTAGCTTCCTCCAAGGAGATGTTTTCTTTCTGCTTCATAGTGGGGCCATGCCCATCAGTAACTAATGAAGCGGGTACTCCTGTTGGATCTATGGGACCAGTTAATAGGTACAGTTACTCACTTGCACAAAGGTTTGTAGGACCCAACTGCAGTTACTGTACAAAGCTGAGCTGCTATCCTTTGCAGCTAAACTGTGGAAATCATTATATTTAGATCAATACATTTCACATTTAGCTGTCCTCAAAAAATAAGTACATCAGTTCCTGAAAAAGTCATCCTTCCTAGCCCACAGGAAAAATTTCAAAGCTTAAAATAAAAAGAAAGCATGCATTGAAGCACACAAATAAGGTCTGCAACACTGATAAAATGACAGCTGTAGCAAATTGTGACTCACCAAAAAACAATGCTTTAATCCAATGCCTGCTGAAGTGTAAGGGGAAGTCTTCTGTTAACTTCACTGGTGGTTAGATCTGGTCCTCATTTAATAAGACAAAGCTAGATGCATTTCCAGTTGCATATGAATTATGTGATAAGGGGTTTTTTATGTATTCATTTTCCCAATGAATGCCAAAATATGTTGTGTCTTCAAATAAAACTACACAGTAATGTTTTTTATTGTTACTTTTTAATGGAAGTAAATATGGCAATGAGTAAATGCAATTAGTACAGAATATGCTGTGCTTTTTATAACAACAAATTGAGCATGACACATTGACCCCGAACTTTCATCATGCCTCAGCCTTTAACTGCAAATGCTAGAAACTCAAGCTGTGTTTGCAAAGACAAACAACTTAAAGCAGCCAACAGCTTCTTAAATTGAAGACTGAGCCCTAGGTGTTTTTTTACTAATCAGACTTTTCAGAAAAGCTGCATGATGATACAACTGATATTATGGCTTTAATTTTTTTGTTGTCTCATGCTATTGTACTTTTTAGTTTGCAGAACTGGAGGGGCATGAATCTAGTACAATGCAATAGGGAACAAAGATTCACTCATATTTTGCAAGTCTTCAGCTTTTAGACTTGCAACCCAAATTTAAAGTGTGAAGTTCATTCCATGAACACTTATTGAACCCGGCCTTTTCCACTACATGTCTTTACTCACCATCATTATAATGTCCCTGCAATGAGCCTAAATGTTTCTGTTAATGCTTTCCACTTCTGTCTGCATTCTTTTAATATTGTTTCCTGCCATTAATGCAATAAAAATGTCAGCCACAAATACCAGATTCCTAATGGAAAAGCAAAACAAACTAAAACCAGCCAGCAACACAGCTGAGAAATATTATTTTTCCCTGATATTCCAAATTGTTATTAGGCAAGCAATTAATTGAGGTTGCATATACAATATGCATTGTTAGCTAAATTACAAACATTGTTCATACACGGAAATCAGAATTACTGACACTCATCATAAATGTTATAGAGCAGTTTCTTGCATACATTTGGGTTGTCTGATCAGAGAAAGATGATGTCTTGTTTAAATGAGAGGACCATGGCTGGTACTTCTGGCTTCTCCCGCTCTTTGAAAAACACCTTAATTTTTAGTTTAAGGAGATATAAAGGGGCAAACATTACTTCTTCAATGCCCTCCAACATACAGATGTTTAATGAATTTATACTCGTAAATTGCTGTGAGTTCCTAAAAGGTAGAAGGCTCAGAAGATCTAAATATCCATTGTTAGTACAAGGTGGATATTTCATGTAATGTACCAGCTCATTTGTACAATGCAATAAGTAGCCTCTCTGATTTTTTTTCCCTCATTACTTAAACCATTCAAATTTCTGGCAGTCCTTAAGCACAGTTATATGAAACATTTATAATTAGTTTATTGACATCAAATTGGTGAGGAAGTTAACTTAGAAATTTGAATTATGTATAGGATAAATTAGTGGTGGTAGTGAAGTTCATATTTTATTCATTATATGTAATCTATATGTTTGGAGAACAGATGTCCATATATGCTGTTCCCTCAACCTACATAAAATAGAATAAAAAAGTAGCCCCTTCCCCATGGACTTTTTAATCTTGAGTGTAATGCAGGAGCCAAAATTGATAAAGAATATGAAGCAGCATTGAAACAAGACAAATCAGCAAACAGTTGCTGTTATGAATATTATGAATATTTTATTTACTCATTGAAGATTATCTTGCAGGTAATTTGACAATGTATTCTGTAAGTCTTTCCCACAATGTTTAGGAACATTGTGAATGCAGTTCAATAGTGTGAGTTCAGTCTGTAAACTCTTTGGGTTACGGGTTGTTTTCTTCCAATTGTCTGTTCATTTCTTCGTTCAGCTGCGCCTCTGTCTACTTTAAAAACAATAGTAATAACTCAAAATAAATATGTCCTCTTAAGACGCCTTCAAATGTTCCATTTTTTAATGAGAAAGTGATAAAAACTGGCAGGATGTTGAGAACATCATGAATCCTCTATGCTTCCTTTATTTAACTTCTCTTCATCTTCCTGAACCCCTTGGTGGTGATTCTGCAAGCATTGCAGCATAGGAATTGTCCTTTACTTGAGATTAGCCCTGTTTGTTCACTAGGAGGGCTCCATTGCCTGTTGGGAAGCTGCACTGAGACGTGCTGTGCAGTGATCAGATTTCATCTAATATAAGTGTCAGGTCAAAATGCAGGATTTGGAAAACAATAATAGTACAAGCAAGTAGCTGAAATATCTCTCTGCATGGTTCTCTCTGGGAAGAGCTGTATGTGCAGCACCAGCATGAGGAATGGGCTTTTGCCTCGTTCTAGCTCCCAGCAACTCTCCATGTCTGTGTATTGTTAGTATTGCAGTCACTGAGACTGCAAAGGTATTTGGTGCACGAGGGTCAGCAGTGAGACTGTAGAGAAAAAGTCAGAGTTGCAGATTTACTTTCTGCCCACCAACCCCTGTTAAAAGAAAACAACAGACAAAAGAAAACAAAACCCCCTGCCAAAACTGCAAAGACGCAAGAGTCTGTTTAACAAGTCTTTGCACAATTGTGTATAATTTGACACTAAATTATTAAAAAAAAATAATTGCCACGGGATGATACTTTGAAAGACTCTGCATGGACATTCCAACTACAACAACATTTCAGTAGTTCCATCTGTATTTAGTCTCAACACATCAGCAATGGCACTCAAACCTATTAACACTGGTGAAGTTCCATGTTTGAGATCTTTCATTTGAAAATATAAATGCAATGACAGGTAGAGTAAAAGTTGAAAAGGTTATCCTTTATCTTCTCAAGCTAATGGCAAAAAATTCAAATCTAATTTAGTTTGCATTAATGTATCTTTTGGCCTCCCTAGAAAATGACTGTTCCTCATTTTTCTCCAGCTGTAAACAATATGACTTAAATAGCTCAGTGAAGCAGCTCTATTATTTACTGTTCAAAAAACCATTACAAATGATTGAAGGGTTTTTATGAAAAAGGTGGCTAAGAATTGTTCTCATTTTCTCCCAGTTAAAAGTTTAATGTTTGTGCATATTGCAGGGGCAATGTATATCCATAGGCAGACAGAAAACCTGAAAAAATTTAATTTTTTAAGAGTTACAAGTTTCTGTTTTCTCAGATTTGCAAGTATTTAGTATATTTAAAACATGAGATTTCAGAAATAATTTTTGCATGCTATGTTTGAAGTGCTTCTAAAATATGTACTGATTTTTCAGACACTGCTTACTGGCTTAATTGAAACCAAGTCTGTTGGAAAAGGCCTAAACTATACAATGAATGATGAGAGAAGGATATCCAGAACGCCTCTAGAATAACACTTCACTTTTAACAAGATGCTTCACTCACTATGACTTCTCCCATGCAAATGGGAGAGGACTACAGGTCGTAAACCTTTTGAGAATCAAGATAATATCTTTGCATGCTCCCTTGGAAAACCTTAAGCCACGTTTCATGTTTTCCCTCAGTGAAAGCAGGGGGAGCCTTATCACAGAATCACAGAATCACAGAATATTATGAGTTGGTATGAGAGTTTTGATTGAAAAAGTCAGTTTGAAGCCTAGTCAGTTAATCTCATACATTGCAGGTTATCGTGGTTTAGGAACGGTATTCTTCAATTCTCCCACTAAAACTATGCACTGCTCCCCCTTCACCCTCCAATTAGAGACACAAAAGGCAAAGATCATGGATTGAGATAAGAACAATTTACTGGGAACAACAATGAGATAAGAAAACGAACAGTAACAACAACAATACTAATGAGAAGGGGTATAAGGAAAGAAATTATTCACAGTGAAAAAACTCCCATAACAGACAATATGGAACAGCTCTCTTTCCCTTGTGTTCTCGACTGGAAGAAGCCTCTTCTCTCTGGAAGAGATTCCCTTTCTTCCACCTTTGGCAATGATGTGAACTGGCATAGAGTGACCTCTGGGTACTAGCCACGTTCCTTCATGGCTACTGCAAAAAAATAACTCTGACATGGCCAGAACCAGGACACAGGTAGAACTGAATCTTGTTAAAAGTTATGTAGCACCATGTTTAAAATCATTCATGTGAAAGGCAAGTGTAATACTGAACAGTACAGAAGACAACAGTGATGGAGTCTACTTGTGATCTCTCCTGATACTTTTTGTCAGTTTTTACCCCATTTCCCTGTGTCAGATACTGAATTTTCTGCTCTCACTCCCTCATCAAATGAATACTGAATTTACCTTTACATGTCCTTTATTCTTATTTGCTTAAGTGAATAATGAACACACTACCTAACTAGAGGCCTATTACCAATATTGACTGCCAGGAGATAACTACCTTAATTGTTTATATCAGCTGTTCTGCATCCCAGAATCTTGCTAGCCAGAGCAGGCTCAGTAATGAATTCAGACTAGGTTGCTTGGGACTTTGTCTGGTAAAGTACTGAAAACCTCCAAGGCTGGTTTTCCACAGCCTCATTGGAAAGCCATTGTGAAACCCGCTTTCTGCAGGCAGTCCATGTTGGAGCAGTAGGAAATTAATCCCTTGTTTGCTTTTAATTAAAAATTTTCCAGGTGTTACTTGAAACAATAGTATTGAAAAAAAAAAGAAAGAGAAAAATATCTACCATTATTTAAATATTGACAGTGTCACCTTAAAATGATTGTATTCTAAATGTTTTATTTGAGTGCTGTTGAAGAGTAACACATGCACATACTCTTCCACCTGGACAGTAAAAGTCATGAACCTCGCACTTCTGGCACCATTGGTATCAGTGTAAGGACTGTAACTTTACAAGAACAGTATTTGTATTATAGTATGTTGTGGTTCTATTATTAAGTAAGAAAGTAATGGAGTTTGTTTTGGGGTTTTTTTTAAACAATGAGAGATTTTATTTAACTTAATATTTTTATATTTAGGCAAATAAGATCATACATACATATGTTTTTAATTGATTCCCAAAGGGTATCTTTTTACTGTGTGCAGCTTTATCTTTAAAATAAATTAATTCCTAAAAGCACTTTATCTTGGACAAGACCTTTTGATTGCAGAAATTAAGAATATATCTTGAAGTTCCTTTCCTTTTCTTTATCATGGTGTCCATGGGTGAAGATCAAGCCCATACAGTTGATTTTTTTTATACCAAATCCATTCAAATTAGCTTTTTTTCATTTTGCTATCTTGTCAAATCAGCTATTGGGTCGTATCACACTGTCCCTTAGCTCAGTTATTTCACCTAACCCTCTTCCTAACTGCAGTATTCACTGGGTCAACCACTGTTGCCTGAGCATATTATGAAAAATCATTGTGTTCATAAGAGCTTCCTCAACTCCTAGAGATGACGCTGCTTCATATATGCCATCCTCTTGCTCTTCCAGGATTTCTTCTGAATTTCAGTGATAAGCATCTCAGTTATCTTTTCATTGCTCTCCTCTCCTCTTCTGCTTTCTCTATTCTTTTCTGTCATAACCATTTAACTCTTTTTTTTTCTTTATAGCTCTGTACTCTACTTTTTATGGTTTCTTCCCCTATTTTATCTCCTCCATTATTTTATTTCTAACCTATATCTCTTCTGAGATTAATTTTATGCATTGTTTATGCATACTTCAGACCAGGAGTGCTCAGCCTGTAGCAGACAGGATAGTTTCTCATCCTGTCCCGTCTCTGACAATGACCAAAAATTTAGCTTCACTGTCAGACAAAAAAGCGCTAAAACCAACCAAACAAAGAAAACACCAACCAAACAAATCCTAAGCTGCCTTTTTTTCTTCTTCTTTTATTATTCCTTCCATCAGTTAAGTTCAAGATTCCTTCAACATGTTCCCAGAGCAATTACTGGAAGCTCCTCTTCTTGCACTCATGATGTGACTCTTGGGGATGGTCCTGTGCAGGGCTAGGAATTGGACTCGATGATCCTTGCAGGTCCCTCCCAACTCAGCATATTCTCTGATATTCAGTGATTTTTGACCCCGTTCTTTCTTTTTGGAAAATTCAAGATGGAATCCCTGATGGTGAAGTTTTGGGTTGCATTCTGTTCTTCCCAGAAGTATAAAAGTCCACTCCTCCAGAAATGCATCATTGTTTGAGTTGAGCTATTGGAGAGACTCTTGGTGGTTGCAGAATTTTTTGACTCTATGGTAACAAACCTCTTTTAGGATTGTGTTTTGAGAGGAAATGTAAGTGAAGAAGTTCCTTTTAGGAATCACTTGAACTGAATTAAATGTTCCCCTTTTTACAGACTGAAAACTCAAATCCTGCCCTTATGATACACTATTGCATTTTTTTTTTCTCTATGTGACCCAGCTGGAGTTGTGCCTTTTCCTCACTAGTCTGCCAAGGAGCCTTTGTGCTGAATCACTGACTATTTCTACTGTAATTGGCTTGGACTTCTAGGGTGAAGGGGGTGTGCTGAATACTTCTTTTTTGCCCACTAATTGTTTTCCATGCGTCATGGGGCATTTTCTTCAGATTTTCAGAGCTCCTGTAATATTTTACTTGGAGTTCTATGTGTAGCTCCATGAAAACAATGAAAAATGTTTCAATTTGATTAATTTCTTAACTGTTTCTTCTCAGTTTAAGGACATTTTGAACAGTTTTTCTTCTTGCTGAAGAGGGAGGTTTAGACTATCTTAAGATTTCCTGGAGGTAACCAACTGTCAAAAAAATCCTCAACCATCTTTTGTCACAGTTGTTCCAGCCAAGATTTGTGTTTATCCCTTTATTGGTCCTTTCAGAATAAAGAAGAAATAATGGACTAGTTGTGCTTACACTGCCCTATTCCCCGCTTCCCAAGCAAATCAAGGATGTCTCTCAGCAGCAGAAGGATAAGTTAAGAGTTATGACAACAGCCATTATATGGGGTAGCAGGAAGGTGACAGGAACCAGTGGCCTGGCTTTTTCCTTTAGAGCTGTATTTCCGACTGCTCTTTCTGTAGCAAAAGTTAGAATTTTTTAGCAGATGAATCACTGCTATAGTATACTTTGCATTGATTTCCATTGGGTTGATGTTGTTTCCACAAGAGTACTTAACATCACTGTAGGCATGCACACATGTGTACTAATGCACTTGCCAACTAAAATTACAGAAGCCGAAGGATTGGATCGTTTTAGTGAAGGGAGGCAGAGATTCAGGCCTAGCTGCAGAAGACAGGCACCTTCTCTTCCAGATGGAATGGTGGGTATTGCTCACATTTTAGGGAGAAGAGGACTAATAAGAGAAAATATTAGAAGCCCATGTGACTTGGCTCATCAACTCTGAAAAAGCAATCCATGTGTGATTTGCTGCAGTAGAAAAAACAAATCTTTTACAGAGATGGACATAAAAAGTAGTACTGAAATGGCAACTGTAGTGGGATTAGAAAAAGGAAGACTCCTTTGGTTGCAGGTCCCAACAAGTTTGGCCTCAGTTCTCTCACCAGTTGTACTGCCTTTAAAGTGCAAGACACCTTCTTCTTAATGAAGAAGACATGTTTTCTTAGGAGTGTGTCTTGTGAATGTCTACCTGAGAACATTCAGTTGTTTCAGAGTGTATTTCCTTGAGAACAGCTCAGGGGGAGGAACAAACAAACAACCCCATAAGTGCTATCTGATAAAGAAAATCCTTCACTATTCATAACATATTTGGGTTCTTTGAGAAAAGAGGAAATTGCTAAGGATTATGTTTACAGCACATGAGCATGTCTCAGAAGTGCTACTCTGTAAAGCTTGTCAAGCAAAAAAAAAAAATCAAAAATCCCAGTAGGCTTCCAGAGTTTTGCATCCTGTAGTTTATTACATTTGTCAGTAAAAGCAACAAGGATTATGGAAGTAGATTTATTAATTTTATAAAATCCTGGCATGAAGGATTGGTGGGTCTCTGATAGAAAATGAAGTGGAACTGTTCTGCAAAAGACAGACGTGTATTTGTAGTGAAAAGTTATTTTTGCAGCAAACCTGTTGCAAATAAATTGTTGTAGCAAATCCCTTGAAAGTTATTTGCCATAAAGTTGATGGGATTATGTTTTATGTCTCCTTGAGTAAAGGAAGATCCTTGTATTCAATGGGTGTTCAAATTCCTTGGGGTGGTATACAGAGTTAGAACAGCTAATCATAACCAGTTTGGAAAAGTTTCCTGATGGTGTTTTAGCATTTGCTATTAATGCCTTAAAGGCACATTCTGCTAAAATGAATATTCATTTTCTTTACTTTCAGTATATCATTCTTTGTAAAAGGTGTCTTTTGAAAAACTTTATAATATTTCATCATTGTCAGAATCCTTCATCTGTATGTTGAGAGGATAAAAGGACAGTAAGTTGTGCTACAAGGTGTTAATTGAAACACGATGATTAGTCCATTTTCATGTGTGACAAAAATATGACCACTGAGATCTGAATTCCTAAAAACCTTTTCTCAAAGTTTTTAAGTCATATCCATCTGAAAGCAGTTGTAAACTATTCACATAAAAGCTCTGGTAGGTAGTAGGCAGGTTACTGACGAGGTACTCACATCACAAAGATAGCAGTTTAACTTGTCTCTAAATAATTTGGCACTTTCAGTGGGTATGGGTAATAAAATCTTGTTTTCTCTTAGAACTGGTTCTCCACAGGAGAAGGTTCATGCCTGAAGGATGTCATAGATGTTGAAAGTGATTTGCTTTTCTCTTTCTTTGAAATAAGGATCGAAGCTAAGCGTCCATGATGGTATTGCAGTCGGTTCTCAGTAATCATAGCAGTCTATTTAATTTCTGTCACAAGTAGTAATTACTTTAACTCATACAAAATAAAAAAATAAGCCTGGCTTTTCATTTGCACCAATGTTAACTTTTTTTGGCGTAAATTTAATTGGAAAATATAGCTCCTTTTTGCCTAAGATACTTAAATGGGTCTATATTTTCCCTGCCAGGGAGGCAGTGGTGCTGTTTAAGATTTGGACTCGATGATCCTTGTGGGTCCCTTCCAACTCAGAATATTCTGTGTGATTCTGTGATTCTGTGATCATTGCATCAAAACAATGGCTAAAATCACAAACCCTTGCGTCTTGGGATCCACTTAAAAACAGTTACCCCTGTTCCACAAGGATGAAGAACTATTCCTTAAGATCACGAAAAAGGAGTTTCTTGTGCTGCAGTCCTTGAGTACCTACTCATCACTGAACCATCCTTTCCTCATTATGGAGGAGGAGGAATGACATGTTCCAGACGCCGATCTGTCTCTGCCTCTTCCCCTGCATTTTATATCTGATCTCCACCAGTCTGTTGTCTGCAACACAGGGACCTTCACAACTCACAGATCCAGCTGGCTAAACATCCACACTCTTTGTGATCTGTACTCTCATTGTCCCTCACTCTTCCCTGCCCTAGTTTCTTTTGGAAAGAGAACAGGATGTATCAATGGGAATAAGACAATGCCATTCCTAGCCAGACTGTGGACAGTAAAGAAAATAGAGCTGAGCGGGCCACACACCATAAAGGGAAGGTGCTCTCTAAGTGTAGAGTTCTCAAATGTGTTGCAGCCAGGCAGATTGGCATGGATCATAGGGAAAAAATATATCATTGTTGCAAGGAAAGTTCAGTAGTCATAGGGGTTACAACACTGTAGCTAATCTACAACTTCACCTCTCTATGCAAGTGTTACTGAGATTTTCACAGTAACCTGAATTAAGTCATCAAATAGCATCATTACTGTATTGCAGCTGGGGAGGCTGGGTCATTTAAGCACGTGCTGAAATGCTTTGCTGGATAACAAACATACAGAGTAAATACTTACGTAAAGGTGTATAACAAGTTACTGAAAGCACTACGTAGAACTTTATGTCTCTATATCCAATGGGTGCTGCCCATCAGATTTGTACTAGCTATGTCAAAGGTGTCACTGCATAAGGATCAGACTTTTTGGAGAGGGAAGCATCTCTTGTCGTTAATTATATCCTCTATGTAACAGTGGTGGACAGTAATCACCTGAGAATCTCAGTGTCCCAGTAATGGAAGTGACTCTACGTGTGCTGTGTAAGTGTATATACAGTCAGGTCTCCTATAAAGCGGGTCCCAATTATGGCGGCCGTGCTGCCGCCACTGCCCATGCTACCCCTGCTGCCGCCCACGCCACCACCGCCACCCGTTCCGCCACCGCAGCCACCACGGCGGCAGGTCACACATGCGCAGTTGCAAAACAGGTCTCCTACATTGCTAAAAAATCATGCTGCTAAGATCTGAAGCCACAATATGGGGGGCGCGAAGTGCAAGAGGGCCAACTGTATCTGTATATCTTGTAATCACCTTACTGTATGAATGCAAGTGTGCATTCATCTATATAGTATCAGCACACCTGTATGTATAAGAAAGATGTTTACTTGCATGTGACCAGTTGAAATGGAAATCTAGATGTTCTGGTATGAAACTTATTTCTTCTCCAAATGCTATGTTTACACCACTAATGAATGTCAATTACTCACAATTATACTGGAGTGCAAGAGTAAGAACTGATCTGAATTCATCATATCAGAAACACTGCATTTTTTACACGAACTCATTCTTATGTACAATGTTTTACAACTCCGTAGGGTTTTTCTTCCCTTTTTCCCCCTCCTTTTAAAGAATTCTGAAGAACTTGTTTCTATATCATAGTCAGTGTTTGATTTGCACTTTAGGGAAACACCGCACCTTGTAGATCAATCTTCTAATAAACCTCAGACCTCCACTGTTTCTATCACTTAATTTAAAATTTCTGAATCTTGGAAAGAGGCTGATTTCACTGTATTTCCATTCCTATGCTACAGTGCTATAGTCCAATCGAAAAATTTTCCACATGGCCATATTACTACTTTTGCTATTGATTGTGACATATCTGGAACAGGATTCAGATGTGGATGAACATAAACAGTTGTTCTAAAAGCATAATAGCATTTTCCTTCATTATTTCCCCACATTAACAGTTGCTTTCTTTTTTCTCCCTTCTTTTTGCTTCAGTTTTAAGAGCTTTCCTTTAATGATAGTTTCTCTGAGAAAGGTTAATTTTAACTTGGTGCTAGCTTGTAATGAAAAGAGCACGCTATTTTTGTGTCTTCATTATTATTATAATAATAATAAAATAAAGAATTTTAAGACACTAGTGATATACTTTCACAGGTTCACAGGTTATTCTGAGTTGGAAGGGACCCACAGGATTATCTAGTCCAACTCCCAAGCAAATGCCCACCCAGGCATCAGGCCCACAGGCGTGGAACCACGGGCACCAAGCTCCACCCATCCAAGCCTCCCACCATCTAGACCATGTCATTGAGCTCCTCATCGAGTCTTCTCTTAAAGACCTCCAGGGATGGTGACTCCACCACCTCCCTGGGCAGACCATTCCACTGAGAGATCACTCACTCTGTGAAAAACCTCTTCCTAACATTCAATCTAAACCTCCCCTGGCGTAGCTTAACGCCATGTCCCATTGTTCTGGTGTCATCAGCCTTAGAGAAGAGATTCACACCCACCCAACTGCAGCCTCCCCGCAGGTAGTTGTAAACAGCACTGAGGTCACCTCTGAGCCTCCTCTTCTCCAGGCTGAACAATCCCAGTTCCCGTAGCCGCTCCCCATAGGGCTTGTCCTCCAGTCCTTGCCCCATCCTTGTCACCCTTCTCTGGACCCTCTCAAGCAGCTCAACATCCTTCTTAAACTGGGGAGACCAGAACTGGACACAGTACTCAAGATGTGGTCTGACCAGCAC
>WEKX01010561.1:19114-63939 GCA_013390025.1 Pitta sordida
TGTTGCAGCCTCTCTTTTTGCTGTTGATGTACTTATAGAAACATTTCTTATTGTCCTTAACAGAAACGGGTAGTTTGAGTTCCATCTGGGCTTTTGCCTCTCTAGTTTTTCTCCTGCATGACTTGACGACTTCCTTAAACTCACCCTTATTTCCCCCTTTTTCCAATGGCTGTACATCCTCCTTTTTTCCCCTAGTTCTTTCAGGAGCTCTTTGCTCACCCAGGCTGGCCTTCTGCCCCTCCGACTCATTTTTCAGCACATTGGGACCGCCTGGTCCCGCACCTTCATGAACGCATTCTTAAAGTATATCCAGCCTTCCTGGACCCCCCTGCCATTAAGGGCTGTTTCCCATGGGACCCTCCCAAATAATTTCTTAAACAGTCTAAAGTCTGCCCTCTGGAAATTGAGCTTGGAGGTTTGCTTCGTGCCCTTTCTCATCACACTGCTGATTGAAAACTCTGTGATCTCATGGTTACTACACCCCAGGTTTGCTCCAACCACAATATCACTAACCAACCCTTCCTTGTTAGTAAACAATAGGTCGAGCACAGCCTCCTCCCTGGTAGGCTCACTCACCTGCTGCATCAAGAAACAGTCATCAACTATCTCTAGAAACCTTCTGGACTGTTTCCTCTGTGCTGTGTTAAGTTCCCAGCAGATATCAGGTGGATTAAAGTCTCCTGTAAGAACTTTCCTTTGACTCGCTCAGCAAAACATCATTTGGATTTCTCTGACAAGAAAGACTATGTCTCATATCCAGTACAGAAGTCTGTGGTGCCCTAAGATTGCTGTTGCATGTACATAAATGACATAGTTCCTCTGAAAGTTCTAAATAATGTAAAATTTTAAAAGTCCACCCAATTTGATTTCTTTATCTGTTTTTGATTTAGTTTTGTTTGTGGCCAGCCTTTAAAGAAGATTGGATGACCTAGACAGAAATTACAAAAATTCTGTCTATGTATGAAATTAACATTACAACTTTCAGCATGAATTTGGGTTCTGTTACCACTTTTGGTAACAGAAGTTACTTAGTGCTTTACTGAATTTTCCCACACCTGCTTAAAATATGTTGATTGCAGCACATATTGCAAAGTGGGGTTACTTGGCTTATCATTAAGGATAAATCCCAGCTGCAGAGATCTAGCAAGTCCAAAGGAAGAATTCAACAAATAAGTTCAGTTCAGTCACAAGGAGTTCCTATTCTTTCTATCTCAAAGACTGCTTTCATTATACAATGTGCAACTGATCAGCTTTATGGAAGAAATTGATGGGGGAGTACACTGATTAATGAAAAAACTTGAGAAATGTAAACAGTGAAGAATATCAAGCATTCAGAGTGTTCAATATTTAAAGTCAGTAGAAGGTTTTGAAGAAGGAGTGGGAGAAGTAGCGAGAGAGAATAAGGCTTAGGGTTCAATAGAAATGCTCTGGGGAGTTGTGGGCTTTGGAAACAAGAAAGAGCATTGAAAGTTGATGAGGGAGCTAGATGGGATATATTATCTCATTAAGTTCTATTACATTCCTTATTGTTGATTATCCCCAGGATGTTAGAGTAGGCCTTCGTTAACAGGAGACTAAGGAGGGGGATTTCAGAGGAATAAGGGAAATGGCGTAAGGGGAGAATGGGATACTGGAGCTAGATGGTGAATTATTAAAGCCTGAGAAAGTATCATGGGGAAATAATGGATGTTCCTGCTATATTCTCATGCTCCTTAAAGAGCATCTGCTTTTCACCGTTGTCCAAATGGTTTAGTAAGAGCCACTATGGGTGTTTTTTCAGCTTTTGTGTTGGCTTTCATAGCCTTTTTGAAAGGGTGAAGGTTTGCCCACGTAAGGTTAGCTTGCGAACGAAGCAAAAGAGTAGTGCCAAGCAGAGAAATATGGAAATACCTTAGCTGGAAAGGTACACCTCCCTGTGGTAACAGGCAGGTGGTTAGGGCACCTTAGGGTAAGGGTGGAGAGGAGTTAGAAGGTGCTAGGAGCAGAAGCTAAGGATAGGAGTCATTACCCTCTGCCTTAAAATCCTTAATCCTATTCTCTAGAAGAATTGTGTTTTCCCAAACACAAATCTGGTTTTGTGAGCTCCTGAGCATAAAAGACATCTCATGCCACAATCCACTGCATACCTCAACCTACTCCATTCACCCTGCTTCATCCCCTTCTCTCTGATGTAAACTGATGCTTTCTGGCATGGGGATTTGCTGCGATATTGCAAAATATAGTGGATTATTTTTGATTTGGTGGTACTGTTTGTGTTGGCCCTGCAACTACAACCATAAAAATTAGACAAGTAACTTTGTCAAACAATCTAGCTTTTCTTGAAAAATGTGGTTGCCTCCAGCATTTTCAGTACATTTTATCAATATGGGAAATTTAGAAATTGCTAGAAATATAGCTTTTAGCTGGAGAGCTCTAAGAAGATGAAATGTAAGCAGGATAATTTCTGCAATATTTCCTCCACATTTGTGTCTGGCAGTCTGATATCTGCCTGCATGTTGTACCCATGGGAAGAAAAGATGTTAGGGGTCAGCTCTTTCTAACACCTTATCAATGGTGTCCTTGTCGTATCAGAAATGAGAGATATTATAGCAAAATGTTATATATAAAGATATACTTTAGATTTTAAAAGTTTCAAATATCTGCGTCTTTGTAAAGTTAAAATGATCCTAAGATGCTTAGAAAAATTCATAGTCCATTTTTCACCTCTAAGTTTGTGTGCTACTTACTTGAAGGAGATGCAGGATTCATTACATTCAGCACAATTGTCTCTGACTTCAAGGAGGAACTAAACTGGACTAAGCAGTACCGGAGTCACTAAAATCTCAATAATACTTTTTGATAGCTATTATTTAATTTTAATAGCATTATATTGCACAGACATTGTTCGATAGAGGACCTAAATAAACCAGTAAAGACCAGGGCTGTGATGTTCAAGGGTTTGCAGACAGAAACCAACATGTGTTTTCTACCACGTTATGGGAAACAGTTTCCACCCAAGAGTTAGCTAAGAGTTTAATCCTGCAATTAGTGTGCTCTCTGCCCAGAAACTATCACTTGCAGCATAGCAAAACAGATGGATTTCGGATTAGAAAGAAATCTCTCCCACAGTAGAGCAATGCACTATTTATCAGATATATCTTGGGACAGTGGTTCATACTCCTCTGAAGAATCTCTGGGAGACAGGATATCAGGAATTTTTTTTTTTTATTTCATTCCAATACAAAGTTGGGCCATTCTATCAGTCACTGTATAAACAAATAGTAAGAGACGACTAATGTACAGGAAATACAAAGATTTGGCAAGGGAACACGATTTGCCTATGATCACAGAGTTGATTGGCGATACAGCAAGGAACCAAACCCAATTGTTTGCGTCCCCAGCTCAACAGTCTGTGTTGACCTTACTCTTAGTTTCTTCTGATGAGTTTCGTAAATTTTCCTCGTTTTCCTTTATATTTGGTGTTATTTCTTTTTCAATATTCAGGAAGCTAGTTACCCTAATCAAGGTAGATTCAAATGTTTGTATGCCATAGCAAGCAGTTCTTCTTGCTGGAATTAAATACAGATATTTATACAGAGATCCTCCGCGTAGTCGCTATCCGTAATTTGCAGGATCCTCATACTCGCTGTTGATTTTCCAGCGAGTTGTGGGACCTGGCGTGTGGGCAGAGCATACAGAACCTACTGCAAACCCATTCTGCTCATGAATATGTAAATTGGTCCCAGCCGGGCGCCACCGTGGCGCATCCGGGATGCGTTTATTGTAAATGTGTGGTTTTGCACGGCTGGAATTGTCCTACACCGGGCTACAAGATGGCATGATGGGGCTGCCATTGTGTGTGCCTGTACGTGAGAGCAGGAAGCACCTTCCCCCATCCCGCGTGGGCTGGTGGGCTGGTGCCCGGCTGTGCCGAGCCGGGGTGGGGGGACAGGCACATGTGCCATGGCAGGATGGAGCTGGAGAAGCTGCTGGAGCGGTTATGGGCAGAGGGAACTGGGGCCCTCATGGCGTCTACATGGTTGGCATTGTTCTCTGCCAGGCTGCAGGAGAATTGTGTGTGTCTGTGTGGGAGCGGGAGGCACCTTCTCCCCCCACCCCTGCGGTGCCCTTTGTGTGCCCACAGTCAGACAGGTCCCATGGCCGGGGCCCAGTGGAGCCCAGAGGTCATGGCCACCACTCAGTGCCCTCCTCGGCGCTCGGCGCCCACCCCGCTGCTCACCCGCCTCGCCAGAGCACAACCAGACAACTGAGACAAACCCCGCTGTCAGGACCATCCTCCAGACCTTATTAGGGGAGTGGGTATGGCTACGGGCGTGGCATACTTGAATACTGAGTGAGTTTGCTATCTTCACAGATTCCTGGACTTGCATGAAGAGGGCCAGACCCAACAGCCCGCGAGTAACAGGGGATCACTGTATATATATATATATATATATATATATATATACATACATGTATATTTAAAAAGTGTATCATCTAGGAATGCTTTAAGCAAAAATAGCAGCTGGCTTTGAAATTAATGAATATAATCTGCAACAGGTACATATATAAAGCATGAAGTAATTCCTGGCATTCTTCTTTTGATATAGTATCTGAAATTTGGGGAGAAAGCATTATAGTCCAAGAAAGCTACACAAATTATACTATTTTATGGGGTTTTTTCCCTCCAAGTGGAACAAGCATTACAAACATGCCTTACACCTGTAAGATCTTGTTATGTGGCAGGTAACCAGGGAATATACTCTTGTATTGAAATGAAATCTGTGCATTGAATCAGTCAGAGAACAGCTGGCTTAGAAATCAGCCTGAGAATCAGAATAATCTGTGGAAGGTATTTGCGTTAGCATTAAATATTTTTGCATGCTTTCGGTGCAGAAGATAGCCTCTGAGCTTAGTGGATTAAGGAAGTGGCTGGTATGGTTTTCTGGAATTCAGTTGCCTTATTAAGAACAGAAGGGTCAGTTAAAATTTAGTTATGAGAAAGCTATGTGAACCCTTGTGATTTACTGCTGAGCAATGTGTATGTGTATTTTAAAAGGCAGAGTTTTCAGTCAAAGTCATGTCAAATTAATACTGAATAAGGCTATGATCACTACTGCAGTGTCACTGCTTTTTGAGCAAGAGCTATATACTGATATGCCTGATAAGCAATAGAAAGGCAAATGAAGAAAAAAAGAAACTGTTCTTAATAATCAAAAACAAATACACTTGGGAAGACTAACTAAAACACAAATATTTGAGAGGCATTCCTTGATATAAGGAAGCAGTTCTTTATATGGGAACTTTAATGTGATGAGGCTGATGATTAAACTTTGTTGAATTGTACTGTGTCCAGGATGAATCTACCAGCATGAAGGCAGAGCAGGCATTCATTTACTGCAGCATCTCTAGTTCACATGTTGTTATGTGAATCCAATATTTTTCACAAACAGGTGATGCAGGTACTTTTCATCCACTTCTTTAGAAATGTCATTGCAATCTGAGCGTGTATGCTTTTCCCTTAGGCTTTCCGTGAAATCAGGCCTGTACAAAATAATTTACATTAACTCAAAAAAGGAAATTATAAGATAAAATTGACTAAAATCAGATGAACAAAAAAGCTAAAATTAAATGGAAACAAAATCTGTTAGTATGGAACAGAAGTGCCCACACACAGAGTTACCCCAAAATAAGTAATTGTATGAACTAAACCCAACTGGTTTTTTGGTTCAATGTTCTGGGGGTTTTTGGTTGGTTGGTTGATTTTGTCTATTTGGAATTTTGATTTTGCTTGTGTGTGTGTATGCGAGTGCAGAGAAGTCCTAGGACCCCTGGAAATCAAAATGTAGTTGTTCTTGTGGTGCAAATATTTACAATCAATCTAAGGCCCTTTTAATTTGCCACTGCAGTGTAAAGAAGACACAGTGCTGCTGAAAATGAGGTCAGAGATTGCAAGACCAGAAGCAGAAAGGCCCTTCATATTTTATAGGGATTTTTAGGAGACAGCACTTGCCAAATGTCTGAGGTAAAGAAAGGAGGGGAGCGGTCAAGGGTTTGCAGTGAAAAAGCAGACTGTGGAAAGCAGAAGAATTACATTAAATGAAAATCCACAAATACAAATGGCAAAGGATCAAAAGTGGGGGGCTCTGCAGGAGGGAGGTGCTACTGATGCTCCCAGACATTCAGGAACGGAGAAAAATCATTAAAAATAAGCACCTGCTGTTTAAGATTCAGACTTCAACATTACAAACTGTGTCACTAAAAGCATTTTGATTTGCAGTTTAAATGGCAGTTAAAGGGAACAGCAAATTATTAGGAGGAGGGAGAAGAAAGAATGGGGAAATATTTTAATGAAACTGATCTGTGCACATTTAAGGTGGGGTATTGCTTAGGCATGGCTGGTTTCAATCTGATTTTAATTTTTATTCCCCAGTTTTTCTGTTGTCTTCTTGAACGAAAAGAGACTTCTGTTTAGTTTAGTAAGAGGGTAGGCAACCATTCTTTGGAAGACTTCCTAACCTTGTGCCTCATTACTCTTCATGGGTGTGTGTGACTTAAATTTCTGGTTGTTAATCCTACCCTAGTCTTTGGCGGAGAGGAAAGATGATTTCTGATTCTCTTGCCCATTGTAGGGTAGAATGCAAAACAGAAATCCTTCTGATGGAGTAAAGGCTGGCAAATGTCAGAAACCACAAGAACTTTGATAGACAATCAGCCTATACTTAACAGACATGCACACTCTTGTGTTGGCATGCTTGCAGAACCAAAAGCCGTACTGGAGTCTGCTTGGTTTGACATGGCTGTTTCTCCTGCTCCATTCTGCTTTGATATTTGCAAGAAGATGAGTTGAATATCACATGTCAGAGGTTGGCAGTACACTGTGGAAAGCAAAAAAGCTGTTCCCAGTCCTGCACACTGAGACAGAATTGATAAAGTTGTCAGTTACAAATCAATGGAAAAAAACCCCGCCCTGATCTACAGTGTGCCCTCTCTCTAGTCCCACTTCTAGTCTCCACTGTTTCCCTTTGAAGAATTAAACATTAACTTCATTATTTCTTTTAAATAGGAAATAGGTTAAAAAAAAAAGTAGCTAAAAAGAGTTATATGTCTAGAATTTTACTTTCCCCTGCTCAGTGAAGGGATACTCTCCCTTCTTGTCTACTTTGAATACCAGATGTCTCTGCACAATCAAACTGAGCTATCCTGAAAGAGAAGGATTTTCAGATGTCCTCAGCTTTTACTGGAAACTGGGCCCCTTTAAAACTGTCCCAAGTATGACACTTAAGGAGTCATCCCAGATTGCACAGTGTTTTCTGAAACTCAGCCAGCATTTTTAGTAGCCTATGCCTCAAAGAGTCTGGGCACCTTACCCAAAAAGAGCTAAAAATGTAATTTGCAGTATTTGAAGTGATCCAAAACAAAGTATCAAATCCCTTCCCATCTTCCTCTGCCAGGCAAAGTCCCTGCACATTGAAACTAGCCTCATTCTTCTGCACAAGGGACAGCAGAAGTAAATGGAGGGTGGAGTGGGAGAGCTTTTGGAAGAATGATCAGGCTGTGCATAGTCCTCAGCCCTACTTAATCGCAGATGCCTTGCTTGAGAATTGAGTTCTAAATATTTCCATGGTGCTCAAACATAGAATTACTGTACTGTACTGAAGAATTTCAACCAACAGAATTTCCTTGGCTGTGCTGCAGCTGATGGCTTTTTCCATTATTTTAACACTCACTCTACAGCTACTTAGTCAGTGTGGGTCATCAACCGAGCAAGCATTCACCAACTGTTGAATTTTCTAAATGTGAAGGGGTTTTTGCCTGTGTATTGTGGCCACAGAGGAACAGTCTGAGGATGTATGGAATAAATGCTCATGGCAATAGCCATGCAGCATATGAAAGACACATGATTTGACATCTAACTAAATGTCTGATCTTTGCTTTTTTACAATAATATACCCCTTCTGAGACTTAATCCTTTGGCTAATACAAGGGATTTTTGAGGAAAAATTAATCAATGTAGAAGTCTTAGAAGCAATTAAAAGTAGTTCTGCTACAGATGGGCTGAAAAAGGCTTTCATTTCTGTTTCTTTCTCTTAACAGGCTAAGATAGATGTCATGAGACATTTATCATCCTATATAAATGAATAAATAATCTGTACTAATATACAGGTGGGTTGTGGTGAGGTTAGGAAACTTCAGCAAAGCAATTTGGTAGACTGCTGCTGTCACAAACCATTTGCCATCGAGTTCACTTTCTACTCTGGCTACCAACTATTGCTGGCAAAGGAGATGTTACAATGGGTTTTAGTACCATCAGACAGGAATGCCAGGTAGACCTGTGGAAAAAAAATACCTCTGGTTTTGAAAGGAGACTTAGCGGAGAATGATTTGAGCCATCACAAATAATCGCCTTAACATAAATTCCCATTACAAGGTGTAATGAAAAGAGCTGGTCTGCTCTTCCATGATATAAAAAGGGGACATAGGGAAGTGCTTTATCTTCTGCATGATGATCTGTGCTCCATTCTGATGTCCAGGCTTACAGAAGAGTACAGAAATAACTAGACAAATACTTCCAGGACAGTCCACAGAAAAATGTTCCCTGGGACCTGGAAGATCAGGCTTGTGAACCTCGTCAGAGTCTTTGGTAGCAAGAAATGCATGTTGAATAGTTGCATAGGGTAATTTTTTGAATATCATTTCAAATTTGTGTTAATGGAAGAACCAAATGTTTTTAATTTTTAGCTATTTTCACTAGATATTTTGAAGTCTGCTACCCTGAAAAAGTGCCACTTGAGTGAGCAAGGGAAATTATACCCAGCCTTAGGATAAGGCTGCGTATTCTTCAGTGCACATTGTATTGCATCCCTGAATTATCAGCCTTATGTATCTGGGCTTCAGCTGGTTGCATAAAGAATAAGGAAGAGCTCCTTTGTAAGGAAGAGCTCATCTGCTCCCACTCTGACATGCATAGCTGCCCTAGAGGATTACTTTTTGGATCTCTGAAGAGCCAAAGAATCTAACTTATAGCTGGAGACAGCACTCGGGAAAGGACAAATTGGTGTACTGAGGAGATACAGACACTTTCTGAGTTGGCTGGTGTGTCTTGTTCCATCATGCAGGGTCATACTAACCACCAGGCATGGGACTTGGAAATAGTTTACACCAGGCTCAGTAGGAGAGCCCCAGGGAGCTGCTTCCCTTCCTGTTCAGCTGGGGGCATGATTAACCTTCCAGGATTGTGTGAGTGTGTGGCAATTAAGCAATTCTCTGTTCTTACAAGAGGCTCATTTCAGGTAGTATTTTGATTTTTCTTGTTCCATAGTAGGAGCACACTTCTTACTAATTACTCTTCATAAGATACAGTAGTTAAGGCCTTTGAGTTTACAGTAAAGATGTCTACATGAATATGTGGCTTGGCCTTGTAAGCATCAAAGGTTTAGATAGGCCATCTTAACCCCAGACCTATTGTGTGGAAACAGTTTTGCTTATGGGCATTTCAGAAATTTATACATTTTATGCTCAGAAATAACCATAATGATGATATAGTCTGACCTTCTATGCAGCACAAGCCTTTCAGCCTCACTATAATTTCTGCAGTAGGTACACAACCTGTGGTTAACCTGCATCTTGTGGTAGGATTATTTATTGAGTTTTATATTGATTAGATTGTGACTTGAGACAAATTATGTTTTAGCTTGGATTTTCAGTAGCTTAGGCTTGTTCCTACAGGATTTTTCTTTTAGAATTTTGTAGGGATTCTCCCAGTTACTCTTCTTTGTTGTGCAGTTCTTCAACTCCCTCCTGCAAGAGCAATGGTCTTTAACTTCCTTTTCTTGGGCTTGCACAGTCTGAATACTCCTTCTACAGTATTGTAGAAAAGATGCCTAGAAGAAGTTCTTCCATGAACATGAGAACTAAATACTGTTTTCCTTCAGACTTACATCCTTGATAAACTGTATATGTAATCGTGATGGTGACTCGAACTATACTCATGTCCTTTATGCTTTGTCTCCCCAGTGGAGTACAGTATGTCCTAGATGCATCTTACAGAGCTATGTCTGTACTTACTGGTAAGCCATTTGCAGTCAGAGTATATAACAGCTGCATTCTTTGTGGTTTTTTAATGTCACCAAGGCAGGAATTTGGGCACCTTTCCTTCACCAGTTGCCATTTTTCACAACACTGGTAGGAATTTAAGTTTCCTTGCGATTTCTACACTTTTGTTAGGATTGACAGGCTCAGAAGTTACTGTGTGTGGTGGGGACAAGGCAGACAAACAGATGATTAGAAAGACAGCATAGACACATAAACTTTTTTTCCTTAGGAAATGGAGCTATGGATTACTACCTAGGGAATTTACAGTTCTTTAAAATTGATACCTCTGGGTATCCTTACGAGTCATTTTCCTTCCTGTATTTCTTTGAATCTTCTCTTAAGGTCTTTAGGGGCTTCAGAAAGGAGTGGGACCATGTAAGTCTGTACAAAAAGTTAGGCCAAATTTTCGACATTGCGAGGCGATACACGTGGGAAGTAGACACCACCGTACAGCAACTTTTTTAAAGCTTTTTTGGTGCCAAAAGTCTTCTCACAAAATTACATTACTTGAATAGTGTGATTATGTGGGATTACTCTCAAATATGCAACCAGAGTAACTGATAAATTATTTCCTTTACTCCTACAGTCATGCAATATTAATTATGTACAGCAAGTATGGTGACACTTTGAAAATGTAAAGAGTTGTGTAAATGTTGAGCGGTATTTACACTGATTATATCCAGAATGTTGGTTGATAGAAAGTATATAAAATGTTTTTAAATGCAGTTCTTTAGATGCAGCTTCAAGTAAGAAAGTAATTTTATAAATGTGCTTGCCAAAGGGTTTTCAGAATTAAGCCGTAGGTGCTTTGAATGTCTCAGCGTTTGTTTAAATGTGGCTTCATTTTTAAACACTCATCTACAGCTACTACAAATAACCTGTTTATGCTCAGTCTGTCAATTCATTCTTTTCATGATGCCGAAGTTTTTACATTCTTGACTTAAGTTGTATGGTCCTCACAGCTCTCCCGTGGAAGTCAGTGTTGTCCAAATGAGAAAATGTATCAGATGGCTTGTAGATATTTCTGTCTTTGATACTATTTATTGCCCTACTACTTTTACCATTTACTATTTCCTAATTGATTTATTTATATCTGTGTTTGTATGGCACCTAGAACAAGGTTTGCTTTTTTTATTACCATTTGAAAAGGTTTGTCCATCCTCTCCACTCTCAGTTACTGACTCCTAATAATCCTGCCAAAGTTTTCCACCCTCTCAGCTGTGCTTGATGCCAAGTGAACACTTTGTGTGGCTGTACTCTAAGAGGGGGAGGACGGGGAAGCAGCAGTGAGGGGAAGAGGAGTAAGACTTTGAATATTATCTCCTTAATTGCTTTTTTCACAATCTATGAGTTATTCTAAAAAGTTAAATCACCAGCTCTAATGTAATGAAAAAAGAAAATATTTTTCACAGCAATTAAATAGATTCCTGAAAAGTTCCCCAAGCTCCAAGACTTTCAGATCTACAGTAAAAAATAGAAAATGTGTGAATTTCCTAGTTAAGATGGAGTGGATCATTAATTCTGGAGATTACCTTTTAGCCTGTGTGCACTACTCATACTAGCGGGACTTTGTAATGAACTTTTTTGCTGTGTGTACTGTTCTACTTTGTGCTTCATGAAGGGTAAGAAGCCTGGTGTAAAGGCAGCCAAGGTGGGTTGTACTGTGTGCTTGAGCACACCACCTTCTTAGCTGTGAATAACAGATCAAAAGAAATCATGGTTGGGACCAATGGGAAGAAACCATGTTCTCAAAATGAAGTTTCCTTGGTCTACTCCTGATAACATATCCCGGCACACATCAGTTCCAACACACAAATATCCTTCATAGAAGCCATTAAGTCCCTCTTGTTGATTTATTTTGTATTGTTTTTCTTTTCATTGCCTTAAAAATCCCTGCTTCTTTGCTACTGATCCTCCTTTAGGCCAATTTCATAACCAGCTGATTGCATGCTGTAGTGTATATGTACATGCAAATGTATTGGCTCTGGGCTATCACTGTTAGCTGTTGGTGATATTTCGTTGGAATTGCAAAACTATTATGTAGCAACATGATGTTATTGGAAGAGGCACACGTTTGGTTTGTGTGATGGGTTGACCATGGCCGGATGCCAAGTGCCCAGTGAAGCTGCTCTAGCAGTTACGTCCTCAGCTGTTCGGGGCAAGGAATTGAGATAAGGACATGGAAAAATCAGTGTCATGGGCAAAACAAACTCAACTAGGGGAATATTTAGTCTGATTTGTTTCCAATCAAGTCAGAGTAGGATAGTAAGAAAACAAACTATATCTTAAAAACACTTTCTCTCCAGCCCCTCCCTTCTTCCTGGCCTAAACTTTACTCCTAATTCTATACCTTCTTCCCAAGAGTGACACAGGGATTCAGAAGTTGTGGAAGGTTCATGACAAGTTTCTGCTGTTCCCTCCTCCTTAGAGGAGGATTTCTCACACCCTTCGTCGCATGTGGTTCCTTCCATGTAATACAGTCCTCCACAAACTTCTCCGACATGAGTCTTTCCCATAGGCTGCAGTTTTCATGCACTACTCCAGTGTGGGTGCTTTTCATTGTCTGCAGTCCTTCAAACAGTTTGCTACAGTGTGGACCCCCACAGAGTCACAGATCCTGCCAGCAAGGATCCTGTCTCCTCCAGCATCACATGGGATTTTTCCATGGGTTTCCAATGGAGTCACAACCTCCTTTAGGCATCTACCTGCTCTGGCATGGGGGCCTAAGAGGCTGCAGGTGGATATCAGCTCCACCATAGATGTCCGCAGGCTGCAGGGGCATATGGTTTCATGGTCTTCATCACAGGCTGCAGGAGAATCTCCACTGTGATGCCTGGAGCACATCCTTCCCTCCTCCTCCACTGACTATGACATCTGCATAGCTGTTTCTGTCACATACTATTAATTCTATCTTCTGGCTGCTGTTCTGCAGAGAGGTTTTTTCTTAAATATCTTGTCCCAGAGGTGCTACCACTGTCCCTGGTTGGTTTAGTCTTACTCAGCAGTGGGTCCATCCTGGAGCCGGCTGGCATAGGCTGCATCAGACACAGGGAGTTTCTGGCAGCTTCTCACAGAAGCTGCCCCTGTAACCCCCCACTAACAAAACCTTGCAATACAAACCAAATAAATTTTGTTTTAGTGTGAAATACACTGGAAGCTAAAGTAGAACTAACTAACAAGTGGCATTGGGTTTCTCATTGCTCTTTTTTTGCAAATGTAGATGATATGTTTCAAGCAGAATGTATACACGTCCATTAGCTCAAATTTTCCGTTTTTTTCCCTTGTCCCACTTTAATAGCAAATAATCATGACTTTTCCTCTGAGCTTGGCTGTCCCCAGGCCTGATTCCATTTACATAGTTTGAGAGTTAGATTGCTTCAATATGTTCTAACCTGTGCTGTAGCAGAAGGTTATCCAGTGACTGCTGCAAAATGCTGCAGTGCTGCTATTTCCCACGACAAAACAAAGATTATAACATTTATCCACTTTTTCTGCTACTTGTAGAGTAAAACTGAGTTTGTTTCTGCAGCCCCAAATCTCAGCAATGCCCAGAGACGTGTTTCAAAGGCTGTTGCATGAATCACCTTTTTAGAGTGAATGTTCAAAGGCATTTCTTTCAGGACCCTTTCTCTGGACTTTTTTCAGTGATTTTATCTCATTTTTGTCTTTTGTTTTAATGAGTTTAGTATATCTTAACCTAATAGCTCAGTTTGATGCCTAGCAGTGTCATAGTAGATAGGCCCTAAAGAAACAGAATTTATTTTGATTATGTTCAGTTCAAGTTTTCAAGATGTCTTGGTACAATTGTCATTGTGGTCGCAACTGACAAAAATTTTCATTTATTGTTGCAGTATAAACTCCTGTAGGTTATGTGGTGTGCAAAGTGTGTATTTTAGCAAAATGTCAAAATGATGGTAATAATAATAATAGATTAGCATAGGATTTAAATGTGGTGAAAGAGCTCTTTGTTTTACTGGCAAAGATAATCATAGGGAAAAGGAAACACGCTCCTTTTAATTTGACAGGACAAAGATAAATTACAGCTACCACTCATTCCTTCATTTTTCAGGTGGCCATATATGTCCCTTTAATTTCGTGCCTGAATTGAGTGTAGTGTCCTACTGAGAGCACAGGTGAATGCTGCCTTACCTCCTTCCACCAGTTACCCTGCTCCTACCCCAGCAAAGGCCTGTTTTGCTCTACAAGGCTCCATGTAACTCACCCACATGCAAATGCTTTTGACCTTAATTAAAGCAGTTCACCTCTCTCTGCCTCTAGGGATGGTTTCCTCATAAGGCAGTTGTGTTTAATTAGCATTTGCATAGCATTCTGCTGGTTGCTTTCCTGGAGCGTTGTTCAGTAGGAGCGTGGGATTGCTGAAGCCTGACTGGCAAGCTTTGCACCCTCCTAATTGACACAGAAGCCAAGTAGAAGTTACACAAGGAAAGAACAGAGAACTGTTAATGATGGATCATTAGCAAGTAGCTCCTTTGAATGAATGTAGATAACTTTATAACTCTATCAAAGTGAAAAGTAGCGTGATGAATTATGCATCAAACAATAAAAGCTCAGGGAAGACACTGGTTTTATAATTGCTGTGCAATTTTCTAGCATGCTCTAGTTTGTAAGATTAATTTTCTTTGGGAAGCATGAAGCATTCTATGCCTGTTGTGCACTTAATGTCAATTTTAGTTTTCTCTCTTTAGAGATTTTATTCTGTGTTTTTTGATATCACTACAAAAATTCCCAGGTTTTGAGATCCACACCTAAAATAAGATTGCTTTATATATATTATTTTTTAATAGAAACTGCATGATAGTTTTGTGGCTATGTTGGATTACTAGACTAATAAATCTCTAAAGGGAATTTTTGCTTGCTTCACAAGCATTTCAGCTGGCACAGAGATCATTCCTGTGGCTTGCACTTGTGCCAGTTCATCCCTTGGTCACTCCTAGGAAGTGGAATTAATATAAATATTGTCTTGTGATGTCACCTTTCCTTTTAAAATGTCCTGATCTCTCACTTGAGCTTTCCTCTGAAAATTGAACTCAATATGTTCAAAGTAAGAAGAATCAGAGGAATAAGTTAATAGAAAAATTATCCCTGATGTGAGCTCTTCCTTAGCTTTCATATTATAGTGGGTGAAAGGGACCGTGAGAGATCTAATCTATCAGTAAGCCCCAGAGTTCAGCTGTGGGATCATCTAGGCTAGAATAATTCATGTTCCTAAAGACTTGATTGATAAAAACTCCACAATCTCCTTGCATGGAGTCTCCTGTTTCATCATTTTGCTCTACCTACCATTACAAAAATTTATTTTTACTTCCTACATTTTCCTTTGTTGTAATTGAAATCAATTATTTCTCATCATCATGCACATGAAAAACGATTTATTTCCTCCTTCCAGAAAACTCTCATAGATTTTGTGTGGGCGGGCAGGTGGGTTTTAGTGGAGGGGGTTATTTTTTACATTTTTTTAAAACAGTTTTGAAGATGTTTTTCTCTGACCTGTCTCTTTAGGTCCATGATCACACTTCGTTCAATCTGTCATGATTCCTGTGATAATTTCAGTTGCTTTGCTGCAGAAGCTCTCAGGTGTTCCAGATGGCTGTGCAGTGGGATCCCGCACCAGACACTGCTCCAGCTGTGACCTGCCAGCTCTAACTAGAGCAAAAAGATTATTTCATGTGTCCTGCAGGCATCTCTCTTGTTTGTACATCCCTGTATGACGCTTGCCTTTTTCGCAACAGCATGATGTTGACTCATCTTCACTTTGTGATCTAGAATAACCCCTAGCTTTTCTTACTTTGCTATTTGTCCCCTGCCTTGTATTTATATAATTAAATGTAGTTCCTTCCCCCTAACATTCTTGAATTTCACCCTGATTTATCAGACCATTTCTCCACTGTAGTCAGGTCATTGTGAAATCTGCTTCACAGCCAGTTTAAGCTTGAAGTCCTCAGAAAGCTGAGCAAGTAAGAGCTGAGTTCCATCAGTCACCCCACCAAAAATAAATTGATAAGTTCTTCATGCTGAACAAATTTCTCTGAAGCTCACTAGTTCTGTTTTAGAAGATCCCAAGCAGCAATTCTCTGAATATGATTACCTTCTTAGTATCGCATCTGGTTTTGGGTTTAGGTAGACCCTTGTTTCCTTAGTCAATTTATGGAAAATAGCAGAAAATTTTCTTTCTGGTAGTCAAATCTTGATTTGGCATCCTAGCAGGCAATTCCCAAATATCAGAAGTCAAGCAGGTGAGTCAGAAGGCTAGTTTGGCTCAGCAAGGATCTTCTCTTGGAAATAAGGCAATAAAAGGAAGTGTATTCCCACTAGAAGCAGGGTGAAGTGATATGGCAAGAATACAGAGATGCTGACTGCCCCTGTAGGCAGAAAATTTGTGTGGCCAAAGTTCAGCTGGAGATGAAGCTGGCCAGAAGGTGGAGGGACAATAAAAAGACTTTTTTAAAATACAGTTGACCCTTGAGTTTCATGGGGCTTTGGGTCTCCATGGCTACCACGAAGCTTGCAATCTGCGAAGGTAAGCTGCTCATGAATATGCAACTGAGCCCCACACATTGCACTGCCCCCGTCAGCCATGGAGTGCTTCAGTGGTGTGTCTGTCCCACCCCGCTCGCTGCAGTTCAAGGGGATGGGAGGCTCCCAGAGCCCTTGGGGACACCGCACCACTTTGCTTCACCCGTCGCCCATGCGCACTGGCACTGGGATGAGCCAGGCCACCCCGCTTGTCCCATCTTGTGTCCCAGTGGGGGGAGCTGCCTGCCCCACTGTCCCTGGCTTATGTCCCTGCCTACCCCGCTGTCCCTCACTTGTATTCTGGTGAGGGATACCGTCCACCCTGCTGTTCTCAGCTTGTGTCCCCACCCACCCTGTTGTCGCTGGCTTGTGTCCTGGGGGGAGGAAGCCACTCGCCCACCCCGCTGTCCTCTGCTTGTGTCCCAGCATGAGGAACTGCCTGTCCCACTGTCCCTGGCTTGTTTCCCCAGGGGGAGTGTGGTAGGTAGATCCCCTGGCACCACGACGACTGGGGTTGGTGTGCTCATCCCAGTGCTGGTGTGCACAGGCAATGGGCAAAGCAAAGTGATTGTTTTCCCAGTGCGCTGTCCCCACAGGTGCCAGAAGCCTNGTCTCCATGGCTACCACGAAGCTTACAATCTGCGAAGGTAAGCTGCTCATGAATATGCAACTGAGCCCCACACATTGCACTGCCCCCGTCAGCCATGGAGTGCTTCAGTGGTGTGTCTGTCCCACCCCGCTCGCTGCAGTTCAAGGGGATGGGAGGCTCCCAGAGCCCTTGGGGACACCGTGCCACTTTGCTTCATCCATTGCCCATGCACACTGGCACTGGGATGAGCCAGGCCACCCGGCTTGTCCCATCTTGTGTCCCAGTGGGGGGAGCTGCCTGCCCCACTGTCCCTGGCTTGTGTCCCTGCCCACCNATGAAGAAGTGAACCTGCAAGATAAGAACTGCAAAGCAGTGAGTGTTTAGTGTATATTAATGGCAATAGGCAGTATAGNTACCGTCCACCCTGCTGTTCTCAGCTTGTGTAACCATCCACCCTGCTGTCCCTGGCTTGTGTCCTGGGGGGAGGAAGCCACTCGCCCACCCCACTGTCCCCTGCTTGTGTCCCAGCATGAGGAACTGCCTGTCCCGCTGTCCCCGGCTTGTTTCCCCAGGGGGAGTGTGGTGGGTAGATCTCCTGGCACCGGGACGACTGGGGCTGGTGGGCTCATCCCAGTGTTGGTGTGCACAGGCAATGGGCAAAGCAAAGTGATTGTTTTCCCAGTGCGATGTCCCCACAGGTGCCAGAAGCCTCCCGTCCCTTTGCGCAGCAGTGAGCAGGGTGTGGCCAACACACTGCTGGAGTGTGCTGGGGTTGGGGGTGGTGGTGCAATGGATGGTCTCATTTGCATATTCATGACTGTCTATCTTTGCGTGTCAGTCTATGCATGTGCAGTTGTGAATACACCGCGAAGCATGGGGCCGTCTTTGCGGGGAAAAAACGTGAAGAAGTGAACCTGCGAGATAAGAACTGCAAAGTACTGAGTGTTTACTGCATATTAATGGCAATAGGCAGTATAGAAATATCATTGGCCTGTTCCAGGATGAGGATGTTCACCTCCCAAACAGCGCTTGCAGTGCTTGTGATGAGTTAGCACTTTCTTTGCCTGTCTTTAACACGGAAGATGGACCAAGGGGATATCAATGCCCTCAGCTGGAGGACCATAACTGAGAGAATGATCACCTCCTAGTCAATCTTGAAATTGTGTGAGATCTGCTACTTCAGCTGGATCCATACAAACCTCTGGGGCCTGGTGGGATTCATCTAGGAATCGTCAAAGAGCTGGCTGATGCCATCACAAAACCTCCTGATTTTACCACAGGTATATTGATAATGTTTGAGTGCTCTTGGGAATCCAGAGAGGTCACATCTGACTCGAAGCTGTTAAATGTCCCGATTTTCAAGAAGGATAAGAAGGAGGACCCTGGAAACTACAGGCCTATAAGTATCAATTCAGTGACTGCTAAAGTTATAGAAAAGGTTATTCTGGGAGGTGTTGAAAAACACCTGAAAGACAACACAGTCATTGGTCACAGCCAGCACGGCTTCATGAAACTCAAGTCCTGCTTATCAAACCTGATTTCCTTCTATGACAAGGTAGCCCACCTAGCTGGTCAAGAGAAACTAGCTGATGTAATCTTTTTTTGGATTTCAGTAAAGATTTTGATACTGTCACATGATCCTTCTGGACAAAATGTCTTTCACACAGCGGCATAAACACCTCATGTGATAGGTGGGCAATTGGCTCATGGGTTGAGGACAGAGAGTAATAGTCACTGGGGTATCATCAGCCTGGTGACCTGTCACTAGTGGGGTTCCACAGGGCTCCATCTTAGGCCCCGTGCTCTTCAACATCTTCAGGAATGACTTAGACACAGGACTGGAAGAGATACTAAGCAAGTTTGTAGATGAAAAAAACTAGGAAGAGCTGTTGCCTCCCTAGAAGGCAGGGGTGCCCTACAGAGACACCTCAACAAATTAGAGGACTGGACAATCAACAACCAAATGAAGTTCAACAGGGGGAAGTGCCAAAATCTGCACCTGGGGTGGGTCAACCCTGGATGCACATAAAGACCAGGGAATGAGATGTTGGAAAGCAGTGCCACAGAAAGCAACTTAGGGGTCCTGGTTGGTGACCACCTGAATATGAGTCAGCAGTGTGGCCTGGTAGCCAGGAGGGCCAACAGTCCTGGGGGGCATCAGACAAAGCATCACCAGCCAGTTGAAGGGGGTGATTGTCCCAGTCTGCTCTGCACTGGTGTGGCCTCACCTTAAATATTGTGTGCAGTTTTGGTCACCACAACATAAGAAAGACATAAGAAAGACAGTGTCCAAAGGAGGGCAGAAAAAATTATGAAGGGCCTTGAAGGGAAGCCTTATGAGGAGCAGCTGAGGTCACTTGGTCCGTTAGCCTGAAGAAGAGGAGACTGAGGTGAGACTTCATTGCTGTCTAGAACTTCTTCATGAAGGGAAGAAGAGGGGGAGACACTGATCTGTTCTCTGTGGTTACCAGTGACAGAACCCAAGGAAATGGCCTGAAGTTGTGTCAGGGGACATTTAGGTTGGATATTAGAAAAAAGTTCTTCACCCAGAGGGTGGTTGAGTGCTGGAAGAGATTCTGCAGCACCAAGCCTCACAGAGCTCAAGAAATGTTTGGATGATACTCTTGGGCACATGGTGTGACTCTTGGGGGATGGTCCTGTGTAGGGCTAAGAGTTGGACTTGATGATCCTTGCGGATCCCTTCCAACTTGGCATTTTCTGAGATTCTGTGAATCTGTGTGCTGATTTTTTCTGGGGTAGAGCCTATTTTCTTCATAGTGGCTACTTGGAGCCTTCTTTTGGATTTGTGCTGAATACAGTGATAATATAGAGATGCTTTTATTCCTGAGGAGTGCTTACATTACACTCCTTACACAGGCTTTCTATGCTTTTCATATTGCCGTTCTGGTGAGGAGGCTCGGGGTGCATGAGAATCTGGGGGAAGATACGACCAGTGACAAGTGATTCCAAGAGATCAAAAGGATATTCCATACTATATGACGTCATGCTTAGTACATTTTTAAACTGGGCAGAAGAAGGAGTAAGAGGGTAATTTTTGAAGTAGTGGTGTTTGTGATTTGAAGATTTAGAAAATTATAAATTTAGTGTATAGAAGCGTATAGCATAGAGATTTAGGAATTTTATTGGATTAGTGGAAATTTAGTAAATTTCTAGGGAATTTTAGAAAGATTGCTAAATTTTAGAATCCTTCGGAGGGTCTGAGAGCTGAATATTAAAGGCTGAATATTAAAGGTGAAAAGACCAGTTCTGTGCCCTCTGAAGGTAAACAAAATCGAAAGTTAGCCAAAACAAGGGGAAAGGAATTAACAACATGGGAGCCAATTGGTTGAAGGATCCATGGCAAATGGCATAATGCTGTAAAAATGAATATTCATGAGGCAATTTACATATGGATGACACAAGGGATTAAGAAGGGGTGACAACTTGGGATGGCCCTCTTTTGGCACCTGGCAGTGGTAGAGGGCACTGCTGGCTCTTTCCCCTGGCTCTTAGGCCAAAAATAAACTTTTCTGTAGCGTGCAAAAAATTGCCTTGAGTCCTGACTGATTTTCTTCAAATCAGTTTGCCTTCCCAAGTAGACATTACATGTGATGGGGCCCTGCTCTTCTGGTAATTGCTGAACACCTGCTCATGGTAAGCAGTGAATTAATTCCTTGCTTTGCTTTCTTTGTATGCGAGATCTTTGGTTTCCCTATTAAATTTTCTTTATCTCAACCCACAAGTTTTCTGGCTTTTACCTTTTCTAATTGTCCCATTATCCTGCTTGATGGGAGAGTGAGCAAGCTGCTGTGTGATCCTTGATTGCTGCCTGGATTTAAACCACAACAGAGGGTCATCTTATCTGACTTCATGTCTAGGTGTTAAAGCTCTGCATCTGAGTTACTTGTCTACCCTTTCCTTTATGAAGAAACACAGGTGATCACAATTCATGTGTCCAGGTTTAGTCATTTACCA
This sequence comes from Pitta sordida, assembly GCA_013390025.1. NCBI lineage: Eukaryota > Metazoa > Chordata > Aves > Passeriformes > Pittidae > Pitta > Pitta sordida. The sequence continues at coordinate 40,287 of WEKX01010561.1, forward strand.
GTATCTTAGAAGTATTACACTGTAAGTGTGTTCTTTCACCTTCAGTGTATCCAAAGAGAGTCTAAAGAACTAAAATTCTATACCTAGGTTATTTGATCTAAAGTTAGGGAGGTATCTCACTTCCAGACCTTCTCTTGGCAGAAAGGCAAGAGATCACATACCCTGTTTGTTCTTCATAGTTACATGTTGACTGTTATTCATCTCCTGAGTATTTTCATTGTGATTATTTGTTCCAATATTGAATGGAACTTGAAGTTAAATGATTTGTTCTGCAATTCTCCAATTCTACCTCCTTTCCTTTGAAACACAAACACTATACACAGAATCATAGAATCCTCTAGGCTGGAAAAGACTTTAAGATCAATGAGTCCAACTGTTACCTCTTCGAGAAGCATACATGTAAAAAATGTACCAAATCACCTTGAAAAAAAGTGTTTTTCTAAGCACCTTCTATCTTATTTTATCCTTCTTAGAGGTGGATACTTTCCTGTGTTAAACATTTGATTACAGTTCATGAAGACTATTGAAAAGATTACATATTTTAGTATCCTACCTGACCTTTGTCAGCATATCTCCTCAAATAAGTAGTAACTTCACAGGTTCACAGGTTCCTCCGAGTTGGAAGGGACACAGAGGATCATCTAGTCCAACTCTCAAACAGACTCCCTCCAACTAGACCATGTCACTAAGCTCCTTATCAAGTCTTCTCTTAAACACCTCCAGGGACAGTGACTCCACCACCTCCCTGAGCAGACCATTCCAATGAGAGATCACCCTCTCTGTGAAAAACCGCATCCTAACATCCAGTCTAAACCTCCCCTGGCGTAGCTNCCCATTTCTCTAGCCTGTCAAGGTCCTTCTGAAGGACCCTCCCACCCTCCGGCAGATCAACATTTGCCCCCAGCTTGGCATCATTTGCAAACATGCTGATGATGGACTCAATTCCCTCGTCCATATCATCAATAAAGATGTTGAACAGTGCCAGGCCTAACACTCACCCCTGTGGGACTCCACTAGTGACTGGCTGCCAGCTGGATGTGGCACCATTCACCAACACTCTCTGAGCTTATCCATCCAACCAGTTCCTAACCCAACACAAAATGCTTCAATCCTGTCCATGTTCTATGAGTTTCTCCTGAAGCTTATTATGGGAAACTGTGTCAACTTCAAGTAGTAAAATTTCCTACTCTTGCTGTGTTTCACTTCCCTTGTTGGTTGATGTTCTGTTTCTTCAGAAATAAGTCAAACACACCCCCCTATTAAAATGCTCCATGTACTTGTTTGCATTTCTGAATAAAGCTATGCTGTCATAGATAAAGATGTAATTAAACATAAGATCTTCTGTAAATTCTTTTTGATGATGTAAGAAAAGTAATTACCAAGAATAGAGGAATCCTCTTGCCAATTGCCCAAAGCATCAAAAGTTGTTCAGTTTTGTATTAAAGAAAAGTTTTCAACTAACAATTAAGGAAATTACTGTCTTCTCTTTCTCCATAAAGCCGTTAACCTTTCTATGGATATGCTGAGTACCTGCCTTACTTCTGATCCCAAATTAAATGTGTGGCTCCTTCTGAGTCTGGTAATGGTATAGTTAATTGTCTACAGGGAACTACACTGAAATCTGTTCAGTTCACTGCAGTGTCATGATAAAGTGAGATCTGACTACTTGCAATGGAAGGCATCGTATCATTGGCAACTTTCATATTTACGCCTCTGAATTTATTCTTGCCAGAGTAAATAAAGCATTGTTGATTTTCTTGTGGCTGCTGCTTCCTGCATTTTTAATAGAAAATGTAAACCAAGCTGAATAATGCAGTCATACCTCAGTAATTTGCACTGTCATATTCGCAGCCTCATCAAGTCGCAGAAATTTTTTCCATGATCCTTACTCAGTGATTCGCGGAGTGGTGTATAGTTTCACGGGATGGCCTGGTCACACACTGCCATGGTGGGCGGCTGGGGCAGCCACCCAGGGCGGCCGCCCGCCCCTGCAAGGAGTGAAGAAGTCTTAAACTGTAACACACAGCACCGCGTGGGCCCCATTATGGACGTGGCAGCCAGCCTGGACTTCCCAGTGCATATGTGCATATGCATAGCCTCAGGCAAAGCACTCCTACTCCAAAGCTCCCCACTGCTATAAGGGGCCCCGGGATGTTGCAGTGTTGCAAAGTTGCCATATTTATGGCAATAATTTGCTGTACTAATGTCCGACCCAAATTTGTGGATTTAATGTTCCATGGGACCTTCACAAGACCCAAATCCCATGAATCTGGAAGTATGACTGTATCATTACGGTGTTTAAGAGAAGACTTGATGAGGAGCTTAGTGACATGGTCTAGCTGGGGGGTGTAGGGCTGGATGCTCCTGTGGGTCTGTCCTGGCTTGGAGGGGCCTGCGCACCTCTGAAGGATTTAGGTTTATGTTCACCACTCTGGGATGTGTGTTCGGTCTCTGTACAGGCGTTAGATGTTGAGTTGGACTAGATGATCCTTGTGGGTCCCTTCCAACTCATAGTATTCTGTGATTCTGTGATTGCTGTGTGTGCTGTCAGTTCTATGTCACTGTAGGATAATGGAGCACACTGCAGAGGTACTTGAGCTGTTGCCAACTGGATATATTGCTTTCCATTTTCTGTGCACTGCTCAGACATCAGTAAAAGTCTGTTAACATGACATTTTGTTGTGTCCTTATGCTGTTGTCCTTATGTACCACATGCTGTTGAGTCATTCGGGTAACATAGAGTGGCATACCTGTAACATAATATGACTCAGATCACCCTGATGTACATCACTGGGAAAAATCTAAAGACTTTCTTAACGTTGGTTGAATATCCATCCACTCTGCATTGGAGTGAACTATTTAAAACTGCCTTGCTGTTACATTATTGTGAACTGGATTTTTTTTTCTAGAATATAGCATTTCTGTGATACGGACTGCAATAAGACATGTGAAAAGGAGACACTTTCCTTTAAACTAACATAGAAATTTCAACTTAAATATGGGTAGTAACTGTGGAAAATAATTTGCTTTTTTTTTTGCAGGACCAGGTGTCAGATATAGTGATTTTGCTGTGTCTCATCCAAAACCACCTCCACTTGTTGGACAGCATACAGTGGAGATACTGAAGAGCATGCTGGGGTATGAGGATGATGCCATAGAAGAACTGCTTCGTACTGGTGCTGTCGCTCAGCATGAGATCAGATAAGGAACATTAGCTACATTCCTTCACACTGAGCTAACATTACTTTGTCCTCTCTTTGCTCCCTTCAGTTCTCCTAATGGGATTCAAGGAGAAGATATAATTTAATTCCTAATTTTCTTCCACGTGTGTTTGTATGATATTAACACTGATCTATCAAATAAACAATCTCATACTGCCTGAGTGAAAGATTTTCTTGGGGGGGGGGTGGGGTGGTAGTAAATGTAATTATACAGTCCTGTGTAACTACTCATTTTCTGTGCTTTATATGGAAAATTGAGTTTTTATCATAATTACAGTAATTGCCTCAACATTTGTCCCCAGGAAGACATGATGTTAGTGAAAAGAAGCAGAACCTTTAAAATCTGTAAACTAGACCCTACACTCTCAGAGCACTGCCTTGTACAATTATTTTAGTAGAAAATCTTTTATTTACAAATTGGTCTGATTAATTTTGAACAGATTTATCAGTCATGAAGCCTTTGTTCATCTCTATTTTAAATCAAGAGTAGAGTAACCATTGCAAAATCTACTTATATTTCCTGGTATTCCAAATTGCTAATATATCTTTATATTACATTGCATAGTCATGACAATGCCAATATGTTAGCAGAGGGAAGCTGAAATTGGCACAGCTCTTCAGTTACGAAACAAGCCTATTCCAAGATCAGTTGAGAGACAAACTGTGGTTGAATAGTCTTTTGTAATTTTATTCAGAAAGGCCCAGGGTACTCTTAATTAAACATTGATCCACAGAAACCACACACTGGATGTGAAATACCAGAAATTGCCAGATGTCTCAATCTAGTTCTTTGGGTAGATACTGATTCCTATCTCTGACTCCAGTTGCCTTCCAAGGTACCTTCATTATGAAGAAAACACAGGTTGAAATCTATGCAAAAATGTTTGACTCAGTTCCACCTCCAGGTTTAAAACATGATGAGAGTTGACAGACATTCCTCAAATTTAGTAATACCATATCCTTCGACAGGGTCGCTCTTGAGAGTAAGGCACCATGCAGTGGAAGAAGAGGGAAGAATTGGATGCATGAGAAATAGTAAGGAAAATATTAAAGAGCCATTACAAACCAATTTGGCAGCGCTTCACTCACAGAAGACATCCCATGCTCCTCTACTACAGTATATCATTTACATGTGAAGTAAACGCAGCATATGGGAAGGATCTAACCTTTGTTGTGTGCACCCCAGGAGCCAGGCAAAACCTTTCTGTTCGTAGAACTAAATAAAACTAACTCAAACTGACACTCAACACATAATGTCCATGTTTCTCTCAAAGTGTCGGAAACAGGTCTGGCATTAGAACTAGTTTGTCACTTTGTTTTCACTCTAACAAACAACATCCTCTGTATTACATTTGAACTTCACAACTCTGCATTACCTTCTGGGGGAAGAAAAGAGGTTATGGGGTTATTACATAATCAAATTGCAGTGGAACCCCACTGAGGTTGCTCATGTTTGAAGCCCAGTGTGTTTTGGTTAATTTGTTTTCTTGTTTTCTCTGGTTTTGTGTTCTTTTTTTTTTTTCTCAGATATTTTTTCTTTTTTTCTTTTTTTTTTTCTTCCTCTTGCACTGAGTTCCTGGCACCAAACACCATATTCTGTCCATGTGCTAAAGACATCATGAGATCCTGGAAGAGTGACTTCTAAAATAAATATAGAAATAAGCCTGAACTGAGAATTGGGACACCATAGGGGAAGAATTGAAACTGGATTGGAAGAGGTTTTGATATAGTCCACTTTCCTTTTAATCTAAGGGGAACATCCTTTTTTTTTTTGATGAGAAAAGCAGCAATTTGAATTCAGCTTCACATAAAATGGATAATCTGATATTGAATTCAACTTTGGTTCGTAATAAAAAACATTGTCAGATAACAGAAATTAATTTGAGTCTGCTTTGTTAAGGGATCTTTTCCTAACATTTCTAAGAATCACATACATAAAATAGAGTAAAATATTATTTAGTTTTTTCAAGGATTTGTAAAAAAATCAGTTTTATTCCTATGCTTTTCCAAGCAATGGAAATAGCTAGTCACCACATTCTTAGCTCTGGTAAATTGGCAGAGTTGCTTTGACTTTAACATAACAATGCAAGTTTAAGTAAGCTAAATATTGAGCTTTTAACTCCGTAAAATATTTTGTGTGAAATTCATATACAAACAGTGTTTCCCATTCTTTTCTTCATTTTTTTTATTAGTGTTTTCCTCTCTGCTGTTTTGACAGTCAAATGCCTAAAGGGATAATCAGAGACATTACTTTGTCTCACCTCCAGTTCTTACTGCAGCAGGAGATATCCAGATACAATTTCTCAGTTTTAGTCATAAACTCACACACAGACTGATTGTCAGTTGCTCCTATAACTGATGCTTACTTTTTAAGTGAGAAATAAGTGGAAGGCTTTAAATAGGTGGGAGCCTAAAAAGTCCTGTAGCTTCCAAGGTCTGATCATGAAGTTTTACCCCTTCATAAAGTTTGGTCCTTTGATTTTGAATGATTTGGAAGACAGTTAAATAGTTGTTATGAAAATATTTAAGCTGTTATAGGACACTTTTTCCTTTTAAAATGAACAAATAAATGCAGAAAAGAATATTTGCAAATTTACTGTGTTCTTCACAAGAATCTTCGGGAGCATGTGTCTCTCGAGCTTAGTTGCATTTTGACAATCTTGTAATTTCGAAATAGTTTTCTCTTGTACTGCAAAACTGGAAATCAACCATCACGTGGGATTCTGGAGCTCATAAACTGAGACCTCTCTGCTTTCAAGGAAGGGATGTAGTTTGATATGACTATACACAACTCCCTCTTGCAATGAATGTTTGTTTTCTTCTGCTTGAATTGGAAAGGAATCTGCTGGTGCTGCCATGATGTGAGAGTGTGTATGGTATTGGCTTTAATTTGACTTCATTTACACATCACTGTGTTAAAAAAAAACAAACCACAAACAAACCAAAAAACAAACAAACAAAAAGAGGGATACAGGACACACCTATTGTCTCATTCAAAACTGAACCCACCTATAGCTATTTGCTATGAAGTAAGTACCATTGGAAAAGGAGAGTTCCATTTTGGCATCTGTTCTGACAGCATGGGCCATGGCCCCTTTAGCTCCATTCTCTGTGTTGGGGGAATCCCATTGTTCTTATATTATCTTGGTCATTAAAAATGTTCCCTCAGCCCTTCTCATATAACTTCCTTCCTTTCTTTTCCATGCAAGCTAATAAACCTCTATACTAAGTATAAATCACTCAGAAAAATGAAAAAGTGGTGGAGAGTCAGGTGGACTTTGCATAACCTAAGGATCTCACTGAGGGGTATTTGAATGCATCAAAAGAAAATTCCAACCAAAGAAATGGACAGTAGAGTAATGCCTCACTGCATTGCGACGCCTCCATTTTTCTCACAGACCTGTCTCAGTGATTCATGGAGCTTCCCAGCCAATGCATGCGCAGTGCCTCTGCTTTGCTGAGGGGCAGCGCCGGCGCTCCCTGTGGGGGGCCTCTCACTGCTGTGGTGCTGTGCCCCAGTCCCTGCCTCACTCCTGTGTGTCTCTATGCCCTGTCCCTACAGTGGAAGGCTCATGCTGTGGGATGCCCTGGGCAGCCACTGGGACACAAGGCAGCACTGCCACAAGGCACACCGTCCCCTGTTGCTCTAAGCCCAGTCAGGGATTGACCCCCGCCGAGCACGTTACTGTTTCCATGGCTACAGGTGGGGAGGCGATGCAGGCTGTGCCCAGGGACTGCCAGCCGGTGCACCTGGTGATGACATAACCCAATGCAAAGAGGGTCTGGGCTGGCCGTGGTAGCAGAGGGGCAAGCGCTGTGTGCTGGTATGGGGCAGTGCTGGGACAAGCCCGCACCGCCACCGCAGCTGCAGTGCCAGAAGGAGGCTTGTGTTCCCCCATGCCCTCCCCCCACTGCAGCAGGGGGAAGCAGTGCTCTGATGGCTCCATACAGCCATCACTCCTGCTCCCGGGATGGGCAGATGTTAAAGAGGAAGAAACTCCAACACCGATGCCACCCCTCACCATAAAGGGTCCCAGGGTATCACAGTGTTGCAAAGTTAAGGTTTCCCAGGCTCCACGAGCACTGACCAAATCCCTGGGACACCCCGTTCCCCACTGCAGCCCTAGAATTTCCCCACCACAGAGGCAGTGTGAGCATGCGCGGTGGCAGCAGCCGGGCGGCGGCTGCAGAAGCCGCAGCTTGGCCAAAGGGAAGCCGAGGGATTCTTGGGGTGGTTTCCCCATGCAGATAGGGCTCAGGGATGCTTCCCTTTGCTCCCCTGTACTAGGAGAGCCCATGGGGAGGAGCAGAAAAGGCTCCCCTGTGCTCTGGAGTGGCTGGGGGTGGCGTGATGGGCGTGGCCTGTATGCATATTAATAACCCATGCGTGTTTGCGAATTTGACAGTTTGTGACACCCTGACAAGACCTTGTGGTAGCTGAGTTATTACTGTAATGGATTTTTTTTGCTCCTTTGCAGATGTTCTTCCCTAGAAGAACATCCTCCATGGAATCTTCCCAGGAAGTCCTGGCATGGTAGTCTGCAGTGAGTGCCCTAGAAATGACATTCAAAAGTTGGTCTCTTTTGATTGGTGGCCAGGTGGAACAGGTTGCTAACTGTGAGGAGCCCACCAGCTTCAGCATTGATCCAGCCAACATGCAAAGGCCAGTGAAGCCATACTCATCTGTTGAAAGGAATCACTTAATTGTGACAAAATGCAAATGCACTTTTACTTCTCAGGTCTGTAAATTCAACAAGAAGTTATTCTGTCATTTTTATTTCTTTTAATATTTAAAATAATATACATTTTTAATATTAAAAAAGTCAGAGAAAGGGAAAATATCCCTGTTTTAACTTACATACTAAATATAAGGGTCCTCTTTTTTAAGTTTATTGAAATAGATGATTTTGATGCCTGATGATATTAATCAGAATTTTGGTCTTGCTTCTTCTGAGATTAAAGCTTGTCCCAAAGATCTCCAATGTGCTAAGACTAAAACAGCAGTCAGAAATAGTTCTTTGAGGGATTGAGTGTGTATGCCTAGTCAAAAACTGGGGAGAGCATTTTCATTAATTGCCATATGGCTCTGCCACTCACAGGATGCTGTAAATCCTCAGCCCTGGTGAACCTGGAAATAAAGGGCAGCTAGGGATCTGTATGATTAAAATTGTCTTGATTTCTTTTAGTATCTAGATGACAAGACATAGTTAATCCTTTGACCTTCCTAACATTATAGCACTGTATTAAAATGTATTTAATTTCCAAGAGACAGAGGAAAGGTAAAGTAGTTTCAGACTTCAGGAATGCTGGCACAGCTGCTCACATTTCATGTCAGTGACATTAAACAATGCCAGATACAGTACTTTTCTTAACTGCTTGTATATTGAGTTTAATGTGGCCTGGTCAAATGCTAAATGCTATTAGCTGGTAAAAAAACCCCAACCAACCTTACAGCAATTTCTGGGGGATCAAGTAACCTCCCTGTAAAGAAGACTCAGTGTTACTGGCCAATGTGATAAAAATACACTGATAAAAAGTGATACACTCACCTTTTTAAAGCTGACAATGAATCAATTCAATTACTGTATGTTTCTGTTGTGGCTGGAATTTGGAACAGACGTGAGAAAAATGCCTGGGATCACATATGCCAAGAACCCATGAAACTTTTGCAACAAGATCCCTTTTTTTGGCACAGGCTGTCAAACATCGAAAGAGGACAAAGTGAGGGTTAAGATGGAGACAAGTTGTTAATTTTCAAGGTCTTTTCTATTCCCTAGAGTTACAGATAAAAGTGAATTAGTAAGTACCAATTAGCCCTTAGCTAACAAGATGTTCTTAAAAATCATAGAATGAAGAGTATACTAAACTGACTGCCTTAAAACACCTACATTATGGTCTAATTTACAGTAAGAAGTGTCACACTGCTTATTTACAAGGCACTCAGGAAAGCAGACTGGGGAAGAGCTCATTTCACTGCATTTGCTTCTTTCGTTCAGTTATTTCAGTATTTTCTGATAACTAACCCCAACTAACTAAAAGAGTTTTAAAGTACAAGAAGAAATTTGAAGGTATGTAACCTGGTAGAGGAATGCATATGTAGCTCTCATCTCTTGCAGATCCATATTAGGAGAACGTAAAGTTTTACATTAAAAAGTTGTGTATAAAAATGAAGAGTAGTGTGTGTGTTTCCCACTTACACTTTCTTCTCCTAGTTGATTGAACCTCTGACTAAAGCAAATGTTAGAAAAGTGACAGTTCTCTAATAAATTTTCTTCTCTTTTCACCAAACTTTTTCTCCCTCCCAAAGGCAGCAATGAGGAATTTTAGATGAAAGATGGAATACAGAACGATACAGGAAAGCCACTGCTGAGTTTCTTGAAAGTCACAGTTCAAGTATCTCAGAAGTGTTTCATCTTCAGGCCAGTTGTCCATGGGACATCAATGATATATGGCTTGCATTTATCCTGAGAGTGTACTGTGCTGCTTAATGGGAAATACTATTTAGGCAGAGGAAAATGGGATCATGAAGCACTTACTTCACAACCCTCTACAGAGGGTACCCATTTCTTTGAGTTCAAGTCTTCAAGAGCAAAACCCATTGTCAACTGCCTGTACTCTGGGGCAGTTCTGCCCACTCGGTGTAACATACCCACCCTACTAAATTGTTTGTGCATATTTTATGTGTAACAGTTTGAGATAGAGAAAGATTAAGATAAAGAATGAATAACCAGGATCAAAGAGAGAAAACACTACTTGAGAATTAGTTGCACCTGTATAGACAGAAAACTCCAGCTTCTGTGGTGTGGTAAGTAAGGCTGATGATGCAGCCCATGTGTACAACCCAGGTATCCCTGTGCCTGTATGGTATAAGAGTTCTGGCTCTAACAGCAGCAGATCTGACAAAATCTTACATAGCCAAACTGAATGGCACCAGATCATGGTTGTAAAACAACACAAACTCCCTGAAGTTCATATGAAGACCTGGTGAAGTGTGAGGACCTGTTACTCTTACTCAATAATAATAAATTGATAAGAAATATTATTTTGTTAACAAATTTGCATCTGTTAATTCTTTTGAAGATTCTGTCCTGCCTGTTGACTCATTTTGTGTGGTTTTATGAACATGCTTGCTTCAAGTTGCCTCCTAATACACTGGTTGCCCTCTCTGCTTTGCATTTACAACTGCATTTGTTTTAGAGCAGATATTACAACTGCAGTTTTAGAGTATGTATTTCCAAAGCATTATACCATGCAATTGATTCTCCTAAAGCATGAAAACTATTAGAATACATTGCAGATCTATTTTGTGCCTTTGGACATTGGCACAGACTGGACAATTAAAACCTAATCCACTGGCCATTGAGTTCAGTGGACTTGAAATCTGAACCTCAGTCACCACCATGATTTTTTACTTTCTAGGTACACAACCTTATTGTTTTAACATCCTATGGAGCAAGCTCTCAGCTTTTTTATATGCTCTCTTCCAGAAACCTTAAATTATTAGGGTTTTTATTTCTTTGACAAGGTAATTGCCCTTTCACTTTAAATTGTGATATAAAATTTAGATGTTCTTAAATCATTTATATATTATTTGTACTTGCATTAATGAACACGCTAATAACAACATTAGTAGGTGACATCAGTGGAATATTCATTTACTAAAGTATGGAGAAGAGAGAAATTTTAACTTTTTTGGGGTAGCTTTTTGTGAGAACTGTTGACCTTAAATTCTCAACCTTAAATACTCAAAAAACCCCCAGAATCAGATCCTGAAACAATCAAGAGCAGTTTAAAAATTCACAAGAAAATTCAGAAACATTATGATAGAACAATATACCTAGATGAGATTTGAAAAGAAGTTAGAGCAAGATTTTGGAGAAGTTTGATAGAACTGGCAACATCTCTTGTACATATTTGTCCAGGGAACAAAATGTAGGTCATGGCTTCCTTGCAGGCCTGGAACTCACCCAGCTGGGTTCTTTTGGCTTTAGGGAGCTGATATTTTTAGCAGTATTTTTAGGAAATCATTTGAATTGAATTCTAATGAGGATTTTGAAGCATCTGGTTGTTGATTGTGGTACCTGGACATTCAATCAGTAGCTGAATGTTGATATCAAGCTGATGATATTTGCTAAATCGAAATAGGTTCTCTTTCATGTTATGGAGCATTTGTTTGAATAGGTTGAATATGAGCATTTGCAGTGTTACAAAAGGAAACACTGTGTGACTGAAAGCATTTTTAATTGAACTGGTCAAATGCATTCCCCATCTTCTTCTACAAATAAAATCAAAGGTAGTTCTTCAAATTCTTCACAGAAAAAAAGGAGAGAGAAACAGAACTCATAAAGAGGGATGACGATTGATAGCAGCAGATATAGGAGCACTTTTTGAAATGGTGGAACTTAGTATAGCTCTGTTGGCTCCCATAGCTCATGTGAAGAAGACTGGTCCAGTGGTTGATGGGCCAACCAAGGGCTATCAGAAAATCTGCTTGCCTCAGATTTCCTGTTTGATCCTGGCCAAGTCTCCTTCCCTTCTTTTACACTATATGTATGTAGTTTGGTACTTTCTGCTCAGACGGACAAAGCAGAGATTGCAAGCTGACCTGATAGCAGAGGCCATCTCTGTTTAGACAGATGGTATCCATTGTCTGTCTTGCAGAGCCATTGTGTTGATTTAAAAATGCATGTATTGCAGCATAGCAGAGAAGTTAAATTCTTTTGCAAAGTGAGGACATTCTATTTTTCCCGTAAAACCAATATGAACAACCGCAGTTTCCCAATCTCCCATTACTGAAACAGAGAGAAGCCTCCCCAAAGGGCTTGTGAAAGACCTCCACAGATCATTTGGGTATAAACAGATAGTATCTTTGTACCTAGTGGTTGCTTACATATAAAAACGAGATCACAAACTTTCAGAGTTTGGCCTTTCTGGCAGTGACTGCAAAAAGTTTGGGAAGTTAATCTCATTTTCTGAGTGGGATAGTGAATTTAAGGTTAGGGAGATTAGCAATGTATATTCCCAGGAAGAACTACTGACAATACCAGAAGAAGATGAAATAAAAAATATTATGGCTTTACATATAAGGTGGGAAAAAATAGAAGAAATATAAGGCAAAAAGAAAAAGAAAATAAAGAGGAGGGGGGAAAGCAAAAATAAAAAATAAAGGAAAGGAAAAGGAAGAGAAGAAATAAGAAATTAGGGGAAAGAAAAAATGGGATTGAAACCACGAGAGAAAAAAACAATAAGAGAAAACATAAAAGAAGGGAAATAATTAAAGTAAATAAAAGTGGGAAGGGGAGGGAAAAGCAGGGCCTTGGTATACTGAGAAAAATTTGCTATATACCTGTTGCTGCCGTTGACCCTTGTGTTGCCTCTAATAGTGACACATACCTCTAAAGGTGTAGTGAATGATCACAGCCATGAAAAGGCAAATATCGCTAAGCAGTGACCTGGGCAAGCCACGTGGGGAAATTTTAGCTGGGTTGCAGGAAGGCCTTAGGCACTGCATGTCTTAGTCACTGGTGTGTGCCTGGTGGTTACCAGCCAGAGGGCTGAAATTACACAGGGGAGAACAGACATGTGGACAGAGCATTAAGCAGAGCTACCGCTACCACTAGGGCAGGGAGGAACTCAGGGAGAACTAAACTGCGAATTAAGCTCTTCAAATCTTAGAAAATGTATTGAAATGACATAGGCAATCATTCCAGACCAGTTCACTGATCTGGAGACGTGTGTTGATAATTTTCTTGGTTAGAAAACTTCCCTAGGAGGATGGACATAAGACTTTGCCCTTGAATATGCAGAAGGTAACACTGCGTTCTTTTCCATATTCCTCACTGCAAAATTTCAAGTGAAGGACCTGATCCCATGCCAAGTGAAGCACATGGAATTACTTCCTTTGCCTTTGATACATTCTGGCTCAACATTTAATTAATAGTCTTGAATTTATAAAGTTTTTAGTTTTGAACTTTTCACTCCGCCTTTCCCAGATAGAAAGATGGGACCCACACTTACCTCATTAATTTCAGATGGCTTTTTTCTGCTTTCAAGGTGTATGTGTGGAGGCCTATGAACTTCCCGGACACAAATGAACATTAAATCTGGCCTATACTTAAAAGTAGATCTCAACAATGCCAAAACATTTTGAAAGTGAGTTTCAATCTGATTACATTTGTAATGCTCATATGCATTCCAGGAAATACTGAAATATTTGAACTCAAGAACAAAAAGCAACAAAATGGGATTGAAACCACGCACATTCAAATTGCAAAAGAAATTTAAAACTTCCCCAAAATTGCTAAGCCTGTCATTTGAGCTTTGCTGATTAGTTACTGAAATCAGCCACCCAAAACAACAACAAAAAAATCCATTTGATTTCAGCAAATAAGCAAGTGTCCAGTTTTGCAATCTGCTCTCAAGGTGAAAAAAGAAAGGGAAATTAAACGACTTACACAGTCATGTCAAACCATACAGTTTAAATGTTCAGTTTCCATGCAGGTCAGGGTGGAAGTGCAACAGCTTTCAAAGGAAGAAAAATCAGGAGCTCAGGCTGTTCAAATTTTAATGTCAGTACTATCATCTTTAAGCCTACCATGCTGAAATCTTAATGATTCCCATTTAAAGTTCTGAAGAAGCTGAAAATATGTGAAAAATGTGTTTAGGCTCAAAAGATACTTATTTTAGACACCACCATCTGAATAATATCCCTGCTTTCACATCTCCAGACTCTTCTGCCAATGCAGGGGGATTTTCTCCAGAAGAGCAGCTGGCTGTGAGTATACCAGCAATGGTCTTACTGTTTGACTCCTTTAAGAGCAGCCTCAAAACACAGCATTAAGACAGAGGTGAGCGGTATCAATGGTGTCCTCCCCTCTCCTGCAAGGAAGGTAGTAGTGGGCATTGCAGGGGGACGGACACCTCAGCAGGGTGTGTTAAGAGACAACTGGGATTACAGAGTTTACACCCAGTAAGAAGCAGGTCTGAAGGAAGGATTCAGAGTGGATGTGGGGTTGAGAATCAACAGTTTGGAGGACCCAGCACAGGAGGGGCCTTGTAGCATGTTTGGAAACTGCAAGTTGTTTCTGTCCCTATTTCTGTCTTTTGGAAAGGAGAGATCTCCAATGCAGTTATGATACACTGTAAAGCTATAGAGGGGTGAAGGAAGGTTTCTGGGCTGTTGAGCAGGGTTGCTCCTGCTGGCTGTTAGCCACATGATTTGTGTCACTGTCATGCCAAACATGTGAGTGGCTGCCTTTGGGAAAGAAAGCCAGCGAAACTGCCAGAGGCATAACAGTGATACAGGTCTGTAAGTGTAAAAAGGCCAAGGTGCAGTGATATGTCTCACCTGGCACTAATGCACAGACATTTATGGCAGGTGATCTGTGAGGACATAAAAGGGCATCCCCTGAGCTGTCTGCTGACCTGCTTAATCCAGGATTTCTCTTTATTGTGTTCCCCCTTTATGCTTTCTGGTTTATCCAGTTGCTTTGCAATCTGTCTGAGCAAGGGCTGCCCTTGAACAGGTGTTCCTCTGTGTTTGACCAGAATAATGAGGTACTGATTTTGCCTGGATGTTGCAGTGATATGAATAACTAGTGTTTTGATCATAGCTATAAATTATGAGAAAAGTGGCTGCCTTTGCGGTGCTTTTGGAATTTGTCACCATGAAAGTATCTGTTTTCTTCTATCGCTGTGGGTTTGGGCTACACTCAAAAGGCCTGACTCTTCTTTTTCTTTTTTTTTTTTTGCTTTTGTCCCTGATTCAGATCCTTAACTCAAAACTACTTACACTTATCCTTTTTTGTTGTCAAAAGAAGAAATGTGATAATTTGGAAGGTTCACAGAAAGCATGTTTTGTGATTATTGTTCTTGTGATCTGTCCAATGTAAACTGTTTTAGAAAAGCTCTATTCCAGCCACTTTAATTCACTTTTGCAGAATACTGGATTTGAAGTTGGCTAAAGACAAGGACTTTTCTTTTAATGGGTACTCTGAGAGGAATGTGGCTTAACTGTTCAGTTTCTGTCTTGGCTTTTAGCTCAGTCTAATGGTGCCTAGGGGAGTCCTATGTGGTTAACTTAAAACTAATATTCCTTTGCCACCTTTTTATTGTTGAAAAGGATCAAATACACCCCTTCCATTGCTTTGAGTATGGTGGCACTGTGGTACTAGGGCAGTCTGAGGGTGCCCTATCTAAGTCTAGTTCCTCATCCATAATACGGTCAAAAATAGCAACACTGAATTGTGTGTCCTCTGGCTGCTGCAATCAGGGAACAACTGCCTGTGCAGGCTCAGGAGGGAGATTCCTGCAGAGCTTTGGCACACAACTGTGTTACAAAGCCTGCTTAGCACCAAATGGCAGCCTGGAAGGGCAGTGGTACCTGGGAGGTACCTCTCCCAAGAGAAGAGCTGAAACCACATGGCTTGGCTTTCTGTAGGTGGAACGACACCAGTACATACCAGCTGGGAACACAGGCTGGTTTCATATTTCTCCTCACTTCAGAGTCCTTGCACTCAGTGTTTACAAGACTACTGATGCTTGCAAATGCACAGCTAGATTCCCACAGCTGACTTTTTCTCACTGATCCTGGAGAATTGCTGAACAATCTCTGGGGCCTATGCCAACCTGATAGGAAAGATTTGCCCTGAATCTCTCCCTTTTTGTTTGCTCTGTTGCTGTGGCCCCCTGGCTGAAATCATTCCAGGAATAAACTTTTCTAAAATAACAGGAGATTTGTTTTCTCTAATCCTCTAACTTCTTTAACTCTTGCCCTATCAGAGTGGAGATGGTAGGGACAGGAACTTAAATAAATCTAGTTTTTCAAACTGACCACTCCAGTAGCTGGACTTTTGCTTTCTACTTCCTCCACTAGAAACTGCAGAGATCATGCTTGCTTGAACTTCCACCGGATGGGAAGAACCAGACCCTCAGAGGGTCCATGCACAGTACTGATGGGTGTGTGCATCAAGGCACTTCCACGTGGACAAACGAGGACTAAAGGGCTCTAGCTAATAGTTCAGCACCTATAGTGGCAGCACTGATGACTAGACCGTAGTGTCCTATCTTTCACTACAGCTTCACAGGTGTTGAGGGATGTAAGTTTAACTTCTCAGTGAAAACCAGCCAGAGCCATCTTCTTTAAGAGGACATGGAGTCCCAAATGCAATGGAGCATGATCTCTAATGCAGGTGTTTTTTCACTCTGCTGTCATGGTTAGACAGCATCCATCCTTGTCAGCAGGACATGGCTGGTGTAACAGGGATGCTATAGTGAAATTATCCTATTTCTCCCATTAAAAAATATACATTTCTGCTTTGAAAGATCCCTGGGAGATGTCTAGAGAGATGCAGCTGTAACACGTGGACTTAAATCATGACATTCCACTTTTCTGAGTTTGATGTAGATGACAGAAGTCTTGCCGCACAATGAATTTTGTTTGGTTGCATGGCAGCTAACAGCAGTATAACAGAGCAGCCAAACTTTGAAAACCTTTGATTCAGTTCAGGTTTTTTGTTACTCTGTGTGATGCATCTGTTAACCTTCAGAAAACTACGTGAGTGTTTAGAAGAATAAGGTGCTCTACATTAAACACATTCTTTATCTGCCTGAGATAAATAATGGATTTTGGCAAGAGTTACAGAGGCAGGAGAAAAAAACTCTGCATGCTAAAATAAGGGATTGGTGTTTCCTAACCTTCCTTTGTAAAAAAGAGAAGGAAAAGTTGGGTGTTTCAGTTTGTTTGGGGTTTTTTGTTTATTTTTAAATTTTTTTTTTGTTTTGTCTTTTGTTGGCTTGTTTGGGTTTTTTTAATGCTAGTTATTATATGTAGTATAGTTCCCTTTTCAAAAATAATTTTTTTAAGAAAATTAGTTAATACTAGAAACTAAACCTTTATTTGTGGATTCTGTTGACACCAAAAAATCCCTTTAATTTAATATCTTGTGGAAAAAATAAGTTATCTTGAAAATCCATTTCTAAACATGATATTTTTCTTATTTGTCTTGTTTTTCATTAGAAATTGGATATGGATTTTGATGATATGACTTGATAATATAATATATATACATTATATATATATGTATAATGTTATTAAAACATCTTGGTGAATGTAATCAAACTAGTTCTTCGAGACAAATAGTGGATTCTTACTGACTTGAAAATTCTGGAGTTCAGGTTGACGTTTAAGGTTTTTCTATTGATTTTATAGTAGTATGTTGATAATTAACTTTCAATTTTTACTTATACATGTGGATTCCACATGTCCATTAATTTTAATTTATTCTTTTTTGTGGTATATAGTACATCAGGTATTACTTTCATGTAGTCCATACATGCTTTAGTATTTCCATCCGTAAAAAACATTGGTTAAAGTTTTGCTGCCATTTCACAGATAACTCGGCACAACTCTGTTTGGGGCTCAAGTATATTTAATGCTAATCCGTATTTAATGTGTCTCTGTTTCACTGAAGCATTCAGAGTATCTACTCAATTTGTGATGTTTTCTTCTGCCATTAGTGTCCTTGATGGGATATTGTGGAGATCAAAGGTCACTTTTTTGTAGCAAGTCAGTAGGTCCAGGGAGGTTGTCCTTCCCCTGTACACAGCGCTGGTCAGACCTCATCTTGAGTACTGTGTGCAGTTCTGGGCTCCCCAGTTCAAGAGGGATGTTGAGCTGCTTGAGAGGGTCCAGAGAAGGGCAACGAGGATGGTGAATGGACTGGAGGGTAGGCCCTATGAGGAGCGACTACAGGAGCTGGGACTGTTCAGTCTGGAAAAGAGGAGGCTCAGAGGGGACCTCATTGCTGTTTACAACTACCTGCGGGGAGGTTGCAGCCAGATGGGTGTGGACCTCTTCTTCCAGGCTGACGACACCAGAACAAGAGGGCACGGCCTCAAGCTACGCCAGGGGAGGTTCAATCTTAACATTAGGAAGCGGTTCTTCACAGAGAGAGTAATCGCATATTGGAATGGGCTGCCCGGGGAGGTGGTGGAGTCACCGTCCCTGGAGGTGTTTAAGAGAAGACTGGACGAGGAGCTTAGTGACATGGTCTAGCAGGGAGGTGTAGGGCTGGATGACGTTGGGCCCCTTCCGGCTCGGAGTGGCCTGCTAGACTGTGAGGGATCTAGGCTGGTGTTATGCCCTGCGATGTGCTCTCGGTCTCCCTACGGGTGTTAGATGGTGAGTTGGACTAGATGATCCTTGTGGGTCCCTTCCAGCTCATAATATTCTGTGATTCTGTGTGATTCTGTGTGATTCTGTGAAGTGACCTATGCACTCTGGTGCTCTGGGCTACAAAATATAATCAAAGATATGGAGTGTACCCAGATAGTGGGTCTAACAAAGTAGGCCTAACAAAGCTAGAGAAATCAAGATAGGGTTTTGTTTGCATGCAGAGATGAGGCATTTTTACCAATAAAAAGCTATTAAGTGAAAACTTGGAGTGCCTAAAGAGGCTGGAGTGCTTAAAGGGTAAGTTGAGTTCATGCTGTGAGTGTATAAAATCCTTGTGAATGACTTAATTAATACATGAATGCTATTTCTCTGGTAATTTCATTAAGTAGCACTTAAGCATCATTGGTACTTGACATTTAGGTTCCAGTTTTTAGCCGCATCTGCTGTTAGGTTTGGGAATCTCAAGTTATGAGTAGCTTATGGCCTGATTTTTATATGTATCTTTAAATGAAAATACATACATTCGGGTCTCCTATATCACGCACCCGCAGCCTTAGTTTGGACCCGTGCAGCCTGACTTCAGCGTTGAATGGCGGCCACGCCGTCGTCGCCCATGCCCCCACCTGCCTCCGCCCCCGCTGCTGCCCTCGCTGCTGTCACCCACACCCCTGCCCCTGCCCATGCTGCCCCCGCTGCAGCCCGAGCCACCACCACCACCCATTCTGCCACCCGGGCTGGGGACGCCGCCATGGTGGTGGCAGGTCGCGCATGTGCAGTTGCGAAATGGGTCTCCTACTTCGCTAAAAAATGATATTAAGATTTGAAGCCGCAATATGGTGGGTGTGAAGTGTAGGAGGGCCAACTGCATAAAAATGTACATGTGCACATATATATGACATATATTTTATTTTTATATATACATTCTTATAAATTTATTTCAGTATCTGTAAAATATCAGGCTTTATCAGTTGCTTTTAAGAAAACAGGGAGCTGGGTTTGTGGTCCTGTTGCTCCCCATCTGTGTGCACTGAAACCCTCCCATTAGCAGGCCCCGCACTCGCTTGTTCTGTCTCCATTTATGCCAGGTATGTAAGCACAAGCCTCACGTTAAGCATGTTTAAGAGATTTTGTTGATTACAACGGGAGTGCTCCTACAGCTTATAGCTGTGCAAATGTTTACATACCTGGCTCGCTCTGGTCCTATATAAAGATCTGTCTCCTTTTCCTTGCAAAGATCTGTCTCCTTTTCTGTCTGCTGCTTTGAAATTTCCCATGCTTCACACTTTCCCCTAGTTGGAGGGAAGCTGCCCAGGTCCTTACTAGGAGAAGCCCTTGTGTCAGAAGTTTGAAGATTGGAGCTCACTGGGAATTTAAAGACTGGTTAAAACAGCAATCCATGCCTCAGTAAACAAGCACACGTTGATAATGACCTTCATGTAACTGGAGCAGTTTTTGCCAGTATGAAGTCTGTCAGGGTTCCCCAGACTTCTTCTTTGGGTTTGTCCGTTGTTTCCCTGCTGTCTCAGAGAACCGCTTCACATCATTATTTAAAGACAGTAGCTACATACTTAAAAAAGATGTAATAAAATTTGTGTGTGTCACTGTGATTCACAGAGGGGATTGGATGTTGAGGCCGTGTGTCTAAACACCCCTGCTTCCAATGGACATGCATATATGTGAATATGACCATATATATCTAAAATGTATGTATGTGTACAAAGATATCATCTTTTCAAATAGATTTTCTTTCTAGAAGCTAAAATAACAGGAAGACCATGGAAAGGAATAACTTGCTGTTTCTTCCAGGCTATGAATACTTGTATGTTGGTGAAAAACAAGCCTGGCCTTCAGTCAATCATTCCTTAACTTACTATGTTTGCTTGATGATTACATTGTTGCTCTGTAGAAGGAAAAACAACCTGTGAAAAGAGTCTTTTCCGGGCTCAAAAGATTTAAGCTCTGCTTTGTTGATGCTTTGCACTAGCACTTATGTCAGTTATGCTCTTAAACTGAGTGTGATAATGATCCCTTCATACATTCTAAAGTGATTTTTACTAGCTCAGACTTTTTTTTAAAGTACAGATGTAAGCACAAGCTTAAAAAAAGTACCTTGCCCTTTATGTACTGTAATAGAATATGCAGTCCATGTTTGCTTTCTATCAAGCAAATTCTATATGCAATAGACTTTTATGAACCCAATCCTAATTTGAATGACTATGATATTGCTTGTGTCAATGATGAAGACCCTGATTCTGCTAAGCAACTGGACAGGTACTCACTTTCACCAAATGGCTCTTTAGTACCTGTCAAAGCACTGAAATACTAGAGCTGTCAAAGCACTGAAATACTCAAGGACTTTGTTCCAGAATTAATGGCATGTGGAAGTAGCAGGCATATCCCTATTTCCAAAGTGCTCCTTGAAATACTTGACTACTTCTGCGAATGTAACAGTGCCTGCAAGCAGGGATGTGATGGAAAGAGGGTCCTGAGGAAGCTTCCAGCTGAGACCACACATCCACAATGGGTAATTAGGCTTCCCAGAGCGCCATGATTATTATTAAAATGTTCACAGCTTTACCTTGTGCTTAATTCATGTCTATGTGGTGTTTGTGGAATTCTCCAATACCCTAGAGCACTAGTGAGACGGAGTAGCACTGGGTTTTCTTAAAGGGTTTGTGTCATTGCAGCTATGTCAGCTGCTCTGATGGACAGTTTTCCCTTCTACAGTCTGCAGTAACTAGTCTGTGCTGAGAATCTAACTGTGTCTTGTTTTAATTTATTTGTAACATTACATTAGGGTCATTGTTAAAGAAATATCCATATTGCAGTGGAAAATTGTCACCCTGTTTCTGTGGTAGGAACTTGCTATGGAGGTGCCATCTTTTGAAGAGTTACAAACCCTTCCAGCTTAAAAGTGCAAGCCAGCTTCACAGGGAGCCAATGCTTTGGAATAAGCTTGGGGCTGCACGTGGATAGAGTTGGCAGACAAATGCAAGTGAGCAGGAACATCATGTCAGTGAATCTGCAATGACAGCTTCAATCTCTCTCAAAGGATCACATCCATCCTGTTGGTAGACAGCTACGCCACCATTTGACACTTGCGAGCTGAAAAAAAATCACCAAAAAACCCCAGCTGTGCTACAGGTATACTGTGTGACATAGAGCAAGCTGAAGTCATTCCCTGATTTGGGTCTGTATTACTAGAAGCAAGAAAAATATCTACTTTATCTCTTATGTTTATATGGTGAGTGATTCGGGATGGAACACTCTCATTGTACCACTGTGCAGCACATAACACAGGAGAGTTTTAAGCAACTAATATAAATAAGAGAAGTTTTTCTTCCAGCTCAAGGGATAACAAAACCTTTAGAAATCTAACTTGTTTAAATGAAGATAAACAAATTGGATTTGGTATGATAACTATTGGTGTGGCAACTATCTGTCACTACTGCTGCACAAGCGCAGTCTTCTATCTGCGTGGAAAAACAAAAAAATTAGGGGTTATTCAGAATATTGTTCAAGCTTTACACTGCTCTTTTGGTCTATTTCTTTTAAACCAACAGCCATACCTGCTGAAAGTCTATTCAGCCTTCTTTCCCCTAGCAAGACAAAGAACATTGGGAAATTAAGCCCACTTACTGGACATCCAAAGAATCCGTGGCACCTCCCTTCCCTTCCTGCTTTTGGCTTGTTCTATTGAGAAAAGGAACACCAGTGTTGTTTTATGAACTGTTATCAGACATGTACACTTACTTAAAAGGCACGGTCAATTTTACTGAGCCTGTATTTAACATCTAAGCACATTTAGGTTCTTTATCGTTATGCCTTTTAAAACAAAAAATGTCCTCATAACAAAACTCAACTTAGAAACTTTCTATACAAAACATGATTACAGAATAGTTTGTGTTGGAAGTGACCTTTAAAGGTCATCTAGTCCTACCCTCTTGCAATGAGCAGGGACATCCTTAACTTGATGACGTTGCTCAAAGCCCTGTCTGACCTGACCTTTGTTGTTTCCAGGGCTGAGGTATCTACCACCTCTCTGGGCACCTTGTTCCAGTGTTTCATCACTCTCATTATAAAATATTGGTTCAATATGTTCCATCTGAATCTATACTGGTTTAGTCTGAAGTCATTGCCCTGTGTCCTCTTGAAACATGACCAAATAAAAAGTGTGTCTCCATCTTTCTTAAAAGCCCTATGTAACTATTGAAAGGCTGCAACAGCATCTCCCCATGACCTTCTCTTCTCCAGGCTAAAAAATCATAATACTCTCAGCCATTCTGGTACTGTGGTACTCCAGCCCTCTGACCATCCTCACTGGACCCACTGGACCAGGTCTTTCCTGTACTGAGGATGCCAGAGTTGGATGCAGCACTCCAGATGGGGTCTCACAAGAACAGAGTAGAGGAGCGGAATCACTTCTCAATCTGTTGACCATACTGCTTTTGATGCAGTCTGGAACACTGTTGGATTTCTGGGCTGTGAGCATATATTGCTAGCTCATGTAGAAGTTTTTGTTCATCAACACTCTTGAGTTCTTGTCCTTGGAGTTACTCTCAATCTGTTCATCCCCCAGCCTGTATTGGTGCAGGGATTTGTCCTGACCCACGTGCAGCGCCCTGCACTTGGTTTTGTTGAACCTTACAATGTTCCCATAAGCCTACTTCTTGAGCTTGTCCAGGTGCCACGAATGGCATCGTGTCCCTCAGTCATGTCAACTGCACGATTCAGATTTGTGTCATCATTTCAAATGAGAAGTTTTATCCAGTAGGTGCCCAAAATGTAAAGGAGCCATAATTTGGATTCAGATTTTGTTCATCTCAGGAGAGATCCCCCAAAGCTGAGTGCTAGATGATGCAGCAGAAAGCATCTCTAGCTTTTTGGGGAAGTTTGTTTCTTGTTAGTGCTTCTTAACTAATGATGCTGCAAAAACTCCACACTTCATGGTAGTGATCTGTCCCATGGCTGTTTTTTTGAGTTGCAATCATGCTTTGGAAGAGGAGGAAGAAGTCAGGAAAGCTGTTTGGTGATTCACAGTAAGATACAGTGAAACAAGTCCCATAGATCAGATTTGCTTAGAATCTGAACATTCAGCAAGCACCTCAAAATGTTTCTGTAAAACTTGGTGGAATTGCCATCCTTGGAGCTGTTTAAGAGTAGGCTGGATGAGGCAATTAGTGCCATAGTTTAGACAATGGGTTGGTGTTGGGTTACAGGTTGGACTCGATGATCTCCAAGGTCTCTTCCAACCTTG
>WEKX01010561.1:65897-87656 GCA_013390025.1 Pitta sordida
AGTGCCATGGTTTAGACAATGGGTTGGTGTTGGGTTACAGGTTGGACTCAATGATCTCCAAGGTCTCTTCCAACCTTGTTAATACTGTGATACTGTGACTATTAGAGGCAACTGCTTAGACTGATTTAGAATCCGGACTTGTTGGCTTTTAGGTGGTGATCTGTTTGTTTTAGCTAGTTTTTTTCTTTTTTTATCTCTGTTTGTGAGAGGAGGATGGTGTACACTAGGATGAGAGATAAGAATTGAAGAATGCCATAAATCCAATGGTGGCCTTTTACTTTCACAGTCTAATAATGGAAGGATAAAGCATATATTCTTACATAGTTGAAAATAAAAGATTCTGAAATTGATGACTGATCTTTTATTTTATTGGCCCTAAGGAGCTACAAAGGCAAATAACTACTTCTTCCAGAATGAAATTTACAATTCAAACCATGAGGTTAGGCATGTTGCAAGTTTCTCTTTCATAAGGTTTTGGTTTCAGAAATAAAGACTCTACAGAATCACAGAATATCAAGTATCATTGAGTCCAACTCTTAAACAGCACCACTGCCTCCCTGTCGGGAATTGAACCCAGGTCTCCCACATGAGAGGTAGGGACACTCACCACTGTACTAAAGTGGATTTTACAAGAGATTCTCAGACTTTATTTATGTGTTTAAGAAAGATGAATGAAGAAAAAGATACAAAATTTCAAAATTTATACATTGGTATCTCCCAACTTTGTCAGAATTTTGTGGAAATAGCTCATGCTGGAATGTTGAGTTTCCCAATTTTTATGAGTCCAAAGTTCAAAGGTTCTTTACAGGGGAATTGAGGATCCAGATTTGAAGGTATCTTTGAAATATTCATTCTTTAATTGTTTCTGGAACGTTTCAACTTTCACTGTAGATGACCACCAAGTATTTATCTTGTGTTAGAGAGCACTTCAAAGAAATATCAGCTGCTGCTGGGACAATATAAAGTGACATTCATGAGTCTCCACTAACCCTTCCCTAAATTTACTGAAATAAATAAGAAAACCAACCAACCGAAGAAACCTCAAACCCTGAAACAACACCTTCTAAAGAGCTACAGGACACTTCATTTAGAAAAGAAAATCTGTAAGTTTAGTGTGCTGTTTCTGGGTGAAGTTCTTGTAGTAAAAGTCATCTCTGGCTCAAGATTATGAGTTCTGTTTTCATCCAAATCTGGGATTTTAACCTTATTTTGCTGAAATTTAAGAGTGGAAGTCCACCACATTGCTTTTACATATTTAGTAGCAGAATTAGTATTCTCAGAACTAGCAAGGAAGTTGAGTTATTCAACCTGAAAGGACTCAAACCTGATTTTTTAAATAAAGGTATCCTCTTCTATCACCTATTTCAGACCTAGTGGTCATTGTATATTTAATTCACAGAATCACAGAATCACAGAATATTATGAGCTGGAAGGGACCCACAAGGATCATCTAGTCCAACTCACCATCTAACACCCGTAGGGAGACCGAGAGCACATCGCAGGGCATAACACCAGCCTAGATCCCCCACAGTCTAGCAGGCCACTCCGAGCCGGAAGGGGCCCAACGTCATCCAGCCCTACACCTCCCTGCTAGACCATGTCACTAAGCTCCTCGTCCAGTCTTCTCTTAAACTCCTCCAGGGACGGTGACTCCACCACCTCCCCGGGCAGCCCATTCCAATATGCGATTACTCTCTCTGTGAAGAACCGCTTCCTAATGTTAAGATTGAACCTCCCCTGGCGTAGCTTGAGGCCGTGCCCTCTCGTTCTGGTGTCGTCAGCCTGGAAGAAGAGGTCCACACCCATCTGGCTGCAACCTCCCCGCAGGTAGTTGTAAACAGCAATGAGGTCCCCTCTGAGCCTCCTCTTTTCCAGACTGAACAGTCCCAGNATACATATAAAAAAATACATGAACAGTTGCATGTAATCACTAAAAGAATATAACGTGTCATTTAAAATACTAATATTTTAGTGTGAATGTTACAGCTGTAAGATAGGGAATGTGATTGCTACCCTCAGCATCCAACCTGTGTACAACTATTCTGTGTGCTATGAATGTTGAGAGAGCCACCAGCATTTTATTAAAGGTTAATGGCTGAAGATTTTTTAAGAAATACTTATTCAGTTTAAATGCTCATCTGATGCTTAAGAGCTGTAGCATGTGGGCAGTTACACTGTCACCAAGAGGTAGCATGTTTCGGCACTGACTGCAGGACTACTTCTGGAGGAGGGAAAGATTAAACTAAGAGCAAGACAATGGGCCTTGAGGAGCAACGGGGTGCAGAGAGGATAGAGGGGTGTACCCATCAATAACACTTGAATTTATCCTGCTGCTGTAGTACTGCCATGTATGTGTCTGTGTCACCTGCTGTTCTGCTCCTTTTGCATGGCTGTCACAGCTGGTTAGAGCTACACAAGCTGCATGCTGCCTACCTCTGCACGATTTCTATTTCATTTGACTGATTTTTATTATGGCGCAGAGCAGCTGAGAGCAGAGAAGAGTGTCTGTAGCTAAGCTGCGGTTTGAAGGGAAGCACATTGGAAGGTTGGGCGTGTCGGTGCGACAACAAAAGGTTCACTAGCCTCCAGTACATTGATGGTGCTCTGAAGGGGCAGGAGTGGTAGGGGAGCTGAACTTTTATTTTCTAAATCCGTGTATGTGGATGGTTGCATCAAGACTATTATCTGGAGGCAACTTCACATTTCTCTGGTTTCAAAAGAAAAGTAGATGCCTGGACACAGAGTCTCTTTCAGTTGGGGCTAGGGAGGGATGTGTGGGACAAACTATCCACCTTGGAGTGTCTCACTTTCCGAGATTTCTCAATCATCTGTGTTCACCTTAAAAAAAAGGTGTTACACACATGCAAGTGAAAATTTCCTCTCCATTCTATTAATAAATTGCAGTGCTGAGTTTTGGAAGACCCCTTTAACGTAATGCTTAACAAACTATGCTACTACTATGTATAGCTGAGTTTTAGACTAAAACTTCATGGTTAACTCTGTCCATCCTATTCTAGCTAGCAACATAATGATGATGTGACAGTGGTGAAACTGCAGAGAAGTCAAATATGTCAGGCCAGGCTCTGGTACCGCTCTACAAGATACTACAATGCTTAATTTAGAATATTACATTCTTATTTTGAAATTACTGTGTTAAAGTTGAATTAAAACCAGAACATATGGAATGTCTAGTGAGGATATTAAAAGATTGAAAAACCTATTTTATGGGAAGGGACCAGAAGAGATTGGCTTGTTTAGTTTAGCAAAACAGAGTTGAAAGACTATGTGACAGGACTCTATAAATACATCCAGGGCTAAATGCCAGAGAGGGGAAAAAGCTATTTAAACCCAAGAGCAATATTTGCATAAGAACAAGTGGGCATAAACTTGGCCCTGAATAGTATTAGACTGGAAATCAGATGATTTCTACCCCTCAGTGTAGTGAGGTCCTGAAACTGCCTCCCAGTAGGAGCAAGGGGGCACACAGTACATTTTGTAGATGATGAGAGGGACCCAAACTCTGTGGCTGCACAGTTTTAGTGTGGTTCTGTGTTCCTAACCACTTACACTAGCAAAATGGTGATGGACATATCTTGCCACTGGTGCTTATCCTCTGACATGAGAAGACCCTTCTCCTGCTGAAAATTCAGAAATGGTGTACAATTTAAACTATATTAGTAGTGTCCCTTGCACCTCTTGCACCTGTGCATGCAACTCTGTTGATGCCAAAGTGCCTTCAGGGGGTTTCTTATCAGTAAGATTCCTCTTCATAGAATCACAGAATACTATGAGCTGGAAGGGACCCACAAGGATCATCTAGTCCAACTCACCATCTAACACCCGTACAGAGACCGAACGCACGCCCCAGAGTGGTGAACATAAACCTAGATCCCTCACAGTCTGACAGGCCACTCCAAGATGCAGGATTAGGCTTTTAATCATGTAACCCCAAGGAGGAAAACTAGCTCCCTAATTGGCTATGGCAGAAGTATCTAAAAAATGGCAGTACAGAGAAGGTTTTTTTTCATAACTTAAATTATTTTTTTTTCTGCTAAAAATTCAGTTCTGTTTTAAATCTCATGCTCATGGTGAAACATTTCTTTCTATGCCGCATTTCCTCTAGCACTGTGGTACACACTTAACAAGTAATTGGACAAGGATTTGGATGATGTTAAGATGCAAGTCTTCTGATTTTCAGTTGCAGAGTCTGCCTTCTTGCACCATTCATCCTCTTGAATGGCAGCATCCATGAAACTTAACTGTCTTTCTGCTTTCACCTGCTCTTTTCTGTCAATAATTTCATTCTGAATCTTTGGCTTTTGAGCTGAAATTTTCCAGGCCTGCTTCTTTATTTGTAGTGATATTTTAGGCACTCCTCTCTTCCCTAAAACTTAAAAAGTAAATGCCTGTGAACTTGGTGGTGGACCAAGCAAAAAGAGAGGAGGAGAAAAAGCTGAAGCAGGCACAGAAATAGCCTCCTGGGAAGCAGATTGACATGCAGTACTTTGGTAGATTTGATTTGAATCAGATGTAACTTGCTGAAATTTGTACTCTGTATGCAAAGGTACTTTCTGTACTGAACGTTAATCTGGCAAAATGTATAGCTAAAGACAACCTTAAAAAAGATTGCAGTGGTACCCAGTCAGCAGTGTGTCAATTATAGTAATTTTCCCTGGGGTTTTATTGCTTTCCCTTGCACATCATGTACTCCTTCAATGTCGGATAGGGAATGTGTCTTGCCTTCATATTGTCCATGTTATACGACTGTTTCATGCCATTTATGGACCTCAGTAAGGAAAAGGTAGCACGTGTGACATTTCTACTCATACTCTTGAGAACTCTGCCCTGACAGAATCAAAGAACCATTTCTGCTACTGACCTCCATCATTAACCTCACTTCTCATGCCTTCCCCCCACAGTGTGGTGTTAAGAAAAAGGGAAGCTGAAGCCAAATACGTATTGTGCCCTTGGCTGCTCCTTATTAGTCTGGGATAAAGACTTACTTTTCTGTGTGTATAAGGTTTTCCCAAAAATTAGTTTTGGAAGGTTTTAAGACTTCACATATTAGGCTGAATGGCAGTCATGTTTTACTTGAAGAAAGAGAATTGATTAAGTCTCTTTCAACATGTTTTAAATGATAAGTGTTACTTGGGAAATGCAGAATTTCTTCAACATTTTTGAAAAATATTTTCTTATACTTTGTTTTAAACAAGATGTTAAAAACAGAAACAACTAATAAAACTCTGACACACGTTTTAAATAACCAAAATAGTTTGAAAAGCAAAATAAATCCAAGTAAAATGGAATTACATTTGGGAGGAGAAGTATCAAACTACGTAGTTTGAAAGTTGGTATCAGCTTTTTATTAGTGAAAAAAAGTAATGCACTATGGCTACTTGGTGATTCAGCTTTTATCATTCAGAGCAAGCCATTTTCCTTCTTGAGACTTTAAATGATGAAAAATTACATATATATATATATGCCTTTGCATTACAGCTGTCACCATGCTTTCTTGTCAGCATCACACTGTCATTGCGTATATTTGGAGGGGGAAAGAGAGCTTGTTTGTTTATGATTTCAGGATAAAAGTATTTTGGCTTATACATTCTTTCTTTCCAGGAAAAAAAAACAACAACCAACAAACCACTGCAGGACCTTTAAATTCTTTCTAATGTAAAAAGAATCAGAAAGCTCTATCTTGGGAGAGAACAAACATAATACCATTTTCCTTAGGGCCTGTGTCTGATTCACAGCACCTAAATTCTTACAGTAATCTGCTTCCAAGTGCTTTTTTTCCTATATAAGAAAAAAAAAAAAAAGAAATGAGATAAATTGCAGATTAGCAGATGGCAAATACTTAGCAGCCTATGTGAAATAATTTTTTTTGGTATTAGTCCAGTTCCAGGCGGATGGATGTCCTCATCTCCAAACCTGCCATAACAAATTGCTAAGAAAGCCGAATACTTAATCATTTACTACCCACTTTGGAGAGCTGTTCCCAAAGTCAGAGATAAGATACATTTTGGAGGGTAGTATGGGACTATCCACATCTTTGCTACCCATGTTTTTCCTTTCTGTAAAAAGACAGAAGCCTGCAGTCTCTATGGCTGTCAATGTAGCAACACTTACAAGCTTTAAAATTCATCTTAAATAAAAATAAAAAGCTACTATGTAGGCACAACAAAATTTACTATAAACGGGTTTTAAGTACATAATTACATGATAGACTCAAATAGCTCCAAAAGAGTTGCTCCAGGCTATTGTGTAAGCAATACTCCTTTGAGAAATATATAAATACATGTAATTCAGTATATAATACACATGTTAAAAAACTACCTAATTACATATTTTCCCAGGAGAATGAAAAGGCTCCAAAAGAGCTACTCCAGCCTCTCCTGTACACAATGTGTGTTTTATAACCTTTCA
Source organism: Pitta sordida (assembly GCA_013390025.1). NCBI lineage: Eukaryota > Metazoa > Chordata > Aves > Passeriformes > Pittidae > Pitta > Pitta sordida. The sequence goes on from WEKX01010561.1 coordinate 72,324, forward strand.
TGAATCTCTTCCATTCTTTTTCCGTTAGGAGGGGAAAAAAACAGTAAGGAAATTAAATACAAAACACCTACTGTACATTTAATTTAGAGGACAAAATGCAATGTTGAAATTGCATTAACATTAAGGGTGTGACGCAAACTGAGGAAAGCCAGGAAATTGAGTGTAAAGGCTGTTACTCCATCCTTAACTCACGTCACTTATATAATGTTTCAGGCCACTGTTCTTTAATGGCAGATTTTAAATTTCATCACTTAGAGTAGGGCTGTGGCCTATCTACACTTAGAGGTAATTACATGGACTGCTGGAATACCTGCATGCTGCTAAGGTATTTATTTATGCGCAGGCATGTACACATATGCTTTTAGGAATATATAAGTACTTTATGCTTTTTTAAAACAATCTTCTGTCTTTCCCAGTGCTGAAATTACCATGGCACTTCCAGTTCCTTGAGAATATGTTCATGTGTACTGATGTGATGAAGGGAAAGGAAGAAATGCATTTTGCCTTCAACTCTCACGGTAGTGACATCTGTGGCTGCTCTCAGGGGTTTTGTGGGAGCAGAGGGGGTTCTGTGTTGAAGTCTGAATCCAGCTCTGGAGGAAATCTTGCTGGTGGTTTCATTAGTACAGGGGAATGGATGTCCTGGACAGAGAGACCACATCTCAACTGAGATGCTGACATCCCTGTGGGGATGGTGAGGATCTGCTGTGCACACTGCCTCAGCAAAGAGGCACTACCCTGGAGAGGATAGTGGAGAGGATAGATGTGCTCGTAGCAACCTGTGTTACTAAGTAAATTATTATAAACACAGTTTTCCTTTAGAGCAAAACCAGGATTTGTTCCCTCTCTTCTACACCATTCCCAGAAAGCAAACAAAATAGTACATACGCTTTTTATCATTAGAAGGACATTCTACATGCAAGTATATTTCAATAGGACTGTACACTAATTTCACAGAATTAGTAAGGTTGGAAAAGACCATAGAGATCATCAAGTCCAACCTATCACCTATTACCTAACCTAGCCTAACATGTCACCTAACCTGTTGCCATCCTGCCACCAACACACCATCCTACCTATAACACACTACCCTAATATCTAGGTCATGCCACCAAGTATATCATCCAACCTTTTCTTAAACACCTCTAGGGATGGTGACTCCACCACCTCCTTGGGCAGCCCATTCCACTGAGAGATCACCCTCTCTGTGATAAAAAGTTCTTTCTAATGTCCAGTATAAATCTCCCCTGACACAGTTTAAGACTGTGTCCTCTCGTTCCATCACTTGCAGCCAGAGAGAAGAGACACTTGGCTGCAACTCCCTTTCAGGTAGTTGTAGAGAGCGATAAGGTCTCCCCTCAGCCTCCTCTTCTCCAGACTGAACAATCCCAGCTCTCTCAGTCGCTCCTCATAGGGCTTGTGTTCCAGTCCCTTCACCATCCTTGTTGCCCTTCTCTGGACACGCTCAAGGATCTCAACATCCCTCTTAAACTGAGGAGCCCAGAACTGGACACAGTACTCAAGAACCCAATAGAATATGCTGCTTTTGGATTCATCTGTTCTGGATTTGTGAATCCTCTTTGTAAAAATCATACTGTGGGATAACTATGTTTATCCCAAGCACTGGCCAAGGCAGAACAATGGGATTACAGAACAGATCAGTTTTGCATTAAATTAAAATGTTCAAAGGTTTTATTTATTTATATACTTATTTATTAGTTTATGAAATAAATATGTTTTCTTCACTGGAATGAATCCAAGGTCTTTCCTAAACACCTTTGTTTTTTGATTTATTTTTCCTAACAAAGAGCAAGAAAGGCTAAGTGCCCGGTTCTTCACTTCAGCCATAACAACCCCATGCACCGCTATCGGCTGGGGGAGGCGGGGCTCGAGACTTGAGTAGGGGTGAGGANAGGTGTTTAAGAGAAGACTGGACGAGGGGCTTAGTGACATGGTCTAGCTGGGGGATGTAGGGCTGGATGACCCTGGGCCCCTTCCGGCTCGAAGTCGCCTGCTAGGCTGTGAGGCATCTAGGTTGGTGTTACGCTCTGGGATGTGCTCTCGGTCTCTGTACGGGTGTTAGGTGGTGAGTTGGACTAGATGATCCTTGTGGGTCCCTTCCAACTCATAATATTCTGTGATTCTGTGATTCTGTGATTCTCCTGCTACAGATGTACCAAAGATGTGAGGCATTCACCTGGGATGCAGGAGACCCAGAGAGGTTTTAATTAGCAGAGCAGCAAAGTAACCAGAGAGTCTCACGTGAGACAGGTGGCCAGAATTAGTGTCTGGCATATGAAGTCTGTCAGTGCTTCTCTGACCTGAATAGACAAACATGGCTTAGGCCGAGTCCCTACCATTCTCACGAGGAGCTCTCTGAGAGGTCTGTAATGTTAGCTTCTGGTAAAATCCATGAAGATTTCTTCTAAGTCCAAACCTGCTATTTATCCAAGTATTCTTGCTGATTCAGAAATCAGTATGGCTCATTGAAAACCTGTTTTATCCAAATGCTCACAGTCAACTCTAACCTTTCCTCAGATTTTTTACAAATGTCTTCCATGAAAAGTAATTACAAAAAACTTGATCCTTCAGGTTCATTTTTCTTAGGAGAAACTTTTAAAAGTTTCTTAGGTATATTTTTTGCTAGTGGATCTGACAATGGAACTGCCTGTAACCATCTAGAGTACACACACTGATGATTTTTCAGCTTTGGGCTTTTACTGGCTCCAATTTTAATGTGTCAGGCAATTTATACTTAGGCAGATACTGATAGGACAAGGAGGAAGGATTTTAAACTACAAGAGGAGGGATTTAGATTAGACATTAGGAAAAATTACTTTACTGCAAGGGTGATGAAGCACTGAAACAGAGAGCTCAGAGAAGCTGTGCATGTCCCATCCCTGGAAGTGTTCAAGGCCAGTCTGGATGTGGCACAGAGCAACTTGATCTAGTGGAAAGTGCCCCTGCCTATGGCAGGGGTGGTGGAGCTAGATGATCTTTAAGGTCCCTTCCAGCCCAAACCATTCTATGATTCTTTGATTTTATGGCAATTAGAATTTTACTTTCATTTCCATGGCAACACTTTAGGATGCAGCAAACAAAATTATGAATTGGATTCTGGGTTCAGTTCTCCTTATAGATCCCCAGAATAACTCTATTCATTAGTGCTGGCCTTGTTATTCTGTTGGTGGAGTGGCTAACTGAAGCTTTCGTCTGGCTTTCTTTACTTCTTTTAAGAGGCAATAAATAAAAAAGAGCACTGTAAAGAAAAAACAACTGGAATTTAGAGCCAAAATTCTAACTAGGAGCATAGAAAATTAATTCTTTAGGGAATAAGCATATCTGTAGGTTGCTGCTGGATGAGGTGGTCTCTAAATTTATAGCACACTGGCTAATCCTTGATTTTGTTCATGTGCCTATTCTTTTATCTCAGAAAATTTAAAATATATTTCTATTCAGTAAAAAGTGCAGACAGCCTTGCAGAACTCTGTAGCATGGAAGAATTTAATAAATGGATTCGGAGGAATAAAATCTACTTTTCCTTATGTAAAGTTATTCTGCCTTTGAAGGTTGGATCATAAACCTCCAACTCCCCTCACTCACGAGATGGATCGCAGGACTGTATAGGCAATCAAGAATGTATGTGTTGATTACTGAAGTACTGTGTTCGCACTCAGAATAAAGCTCCACCCCCGAAGATCATGTTTTACTTTTTGGGCTAGTAAGCAAATCTAGCAGGACTGACTTCTGAAGTAAATGCTCGAGTTTCACTGAACCTCAGGAGAATGAAGGATGGTTCAATAATCAGGGCCTGTCCTGAGCAAAGAGAACAAGACCGAGAACATGCAGAAGAGGAGCTTAGTGACATGGTCTAGCTAGGGGGTGTAGGGCTGGATGATCCTGGGTCCCTTCCGGCTCGGAGTGGCTGGCTAGACTGTGAGGGAACTAGACTGTGTTACCACTCTGGGATGTGCTTTCGGTCTCTGTACGGGTGTTAGATGGTGAGTTGGACTAGATGATCCTTGTGAGTCCCTTCCAACTCATAATATTTTGTGATTATGTGATTCTGTGAAGAGGAATCACAGAATCACAGAATCACAGAATCAGTAAGGTTGGAAAAGACCATAGAGATCATCAAGTCCAACCTATCACCTATCACCCGTTACCTAATCTAATCTAGTCAAACCTGTTACCTAACCTGCCTGACCTGTTGCCATCCTACTACCAACACCTCATCCTACCCTAATATCTAGGTCATGTGACCAAGAACTTCATCCAACCTTTTCTTAAACACCTCTAGGGACAGCAACTCCACCACCTNCAAGGTCTCTCTGCAAAGCCCTCCTACCTTCCTCCAGATCTACATTTATCCCCAGTCTCTCCCTGTGTGATGCTTGTTAAGGTCGGAGTCATGACAGGCAGATTCCTAGTGCATGCAGTTGTCATTATGCTAGGGAAGTGAATAAGATGGGTTGCTTCAGATGTTATTGTAGGCTGGTAGCTTCTGCTGCCCCTCTTGTCTTGTTCTCTTTGAAAGTAAAAACTCATAATTCCCCATGGAACTAGAGTGACTTAAAGAGAACAACATGAAAAGTGCTTAGCTCTCTGTTCATTGTAAGTAAATAGTCATGGCTGCAAAATTGTTACCAAGTGTGATTTGGTGTCTCTGTGTGTTATGGGCACAAGGAAATATGCTCATTTTCTAAAAGTAAGATACTGTCTGAATTTTTAAGCTTTCATTATATTTTGAATCTTGCCCTCAAGCTTTCTTCACAGTTCTTCTGCATCCATCTCTCTGGCCCATTTTCACATCACTGTTTAGATAACAGAGCTAGGAGCTAGAGAATTCACTATACAAACTCACTCATTTTTAAGATGCTGGCCAGTAGCTTTAAAAGGTCAGGATCCTTGAAATTTTCCTGTCTGATAGTGGTCTGGCTGGGTTGAGACATCTCTAAAATATCAACTCTGTCCTGTGCAAACATTTGTTCTCTGACAACCCCTCCAAATGTCCATTCAACTTTATCTTTCTTCCTGTATTATCACCACCCTTTAATTTTGGCTCCAAGAGCTAGAAGTTAAAAAAGAAAAATAGTTACGTACATCCACCTAGGTTGTGTTTGCCCTGTTCCTGCTCATCTGCCTTGGCTGAATCCCTGCAGAGGATTCATCTCCAGGCTGCCCTGGTGTGACCCAGCAGTGGAAAAGGCCACATCCTCATTCGGAATAAGGTAGTAGTGCTGCAGTGTCAGTCTTTGTAGTGGAGCAGTAGCACTTTATTTCACTTAAAAATTGACTCATCTCCAGTACATCAGAATTCATGCAAGTCCTAATTCAAGGTCCTAATTCAAGTCCTAATTCAATTGGTTTTAGCCTCACTGGATAAATTTCACTTTGCAAAGTTAAAACACTAATCCCTGCTGTGAAAAGAGGAACTTTGGAACTGTCCTACCCTTCATGTACTCCTGAGTGAAGGCAATATTGTACATGAGATCATATCAAAACTCAGAAGTATACCATGAATGTTTACTGTGACTTAACTCCCCATTAGTTCTAGTCATGACTACATTCCTCCTGACTACATTCCAAGGTAGGTGTGAGATAGCTCACTATATCACCATTTAATTTATAACTTTGTCAGTCATTCAATGAGTCATGGCTTTATTATCGCAGGAATGCAACCCACAAACAGATTTCCCCACTCTGTCCCCCCTAACCCCTCCCAGATTCAATTTGTTTAATTTCAAAGAAAGCCTTGGTGCCATATTGCCCAACAGACAATTACAGACCATGTTTCCACCCAGGGCTTCTGTTGATGAACGCTGTGCCTAGTGGGGATTTCTGTTGTTTGTTTGTTTGTTGGGCTTTTCCCCCTCCCCCCTCTTGCTTCATCTTCTCTTTGTTCACCAAGTAACATCTCTGAGTACTCTTCTGTGTTCTGGTCCTTGCAGCCCAAGCATGCAGAGACACCTTGGAACTCAAGTGTCTCGAATCTTCCACTGATCTGTGTTTTTGCTTTCAACCATTGTTTATGCAGTACTCAGACAAACGGTGTGAGCACTATCAGAGAGAGCACACTAGAAATTGCTACCTCCTCCTCTTTTCATCCAGTCAAAACCAACAGTATTTGTAACTAGAGAAAGCCTTATGCAACACTCAAGCATCTCAAGTATGGTAAATGACTTCCAATTGTTCCATGTGTCTAAGTAATTCCTGGTCCCCCACTTCTGATATCTTTTGAAATTTTTATTAAAACAATCATTTATTCCTATGCTATTAGTGTCTGGATATTTTGTGTGAACAGTGTCTAGCCAACTGCAGATATTTTCTCTATCCTGAAAACTTTGCAGCCTCTTTAAATATTTAAAAATAAGAACACATGATGAAACTAAGGATGGGTTATATGAAAAGTTCCAATGGGGAAATAAATGTATTTGTTCTGTATGTTTCCAACCAGCAAAACTGGGTGGATTGCTGTACTACAACAGGTTTCTGATATTCAGTATCTCCTGACTAGTAAAAGTCTTCCAAAGGGAAACTCCCCTTCCATTTGGAACTTCGTTGAGAAAGTACAGATCATGTGATTGAAGTGATTTAAAAAAAAATGTTGGGTGAATTTTTCCAGTCTATCTGAGAGACCTCAGAACATCTCTAGATGGTTAGCTCACTTTACAAGCTAGGGTCTGAAACCATGTTTTACAAGAATGCACAGGTAATTTTAAAGTCCTTGTTTTAGTCCTGAATATGAGACGCTTGGAGATTTGAGATAAACGTGTTATTTAAGGATGTATTTTGGGGTATGCCTTCTCACCTCTTTGTTTAGAATTTAAACAAAAAGCAACTACTCCTTCTATTAATTTTTAAAATCTTAGATTTGAATTCACTTATTCTTAATGAAATTATGTATATATTAGCATAATGTAATTCTCATGTCCCCTGAATTTACCCTTATTTTCCCCTGACTTTCACCTAGGAAAGACCTCTAGGAAGTCTAATAAGGATAGATGGACTAAATTTCCAACCTAAGTTTCATGGAGATTTGTTTATTTACTCACTCAGGTGACTGGATTGCTAAGGTTTCTCTTCTGCTAAAGCTTGAATTGGTTTTAAACAAATCCTGATGCTTTACACCACAGAAGTGATGGTAGTATCACTGTGACATGCTTCAGGATCATGTACTAAGGTCTGTATTTTCAGTGCAGTCAAGTCATCCATCTTGCTGTCATAGACAATAAGTCTCAAATTTTGGACTTCATGTGTGTTGCTCAGGATATCTGAAGGAAAGTGATCATGGGTCACTATGGAGAGACAGGAAAAATTACAGGAACACCATGGTAATTGAGGCTGGCACGTGGAGTGGAGGGAACCAAGACTGGAATGTAGGACCTAGTGTTATATTAGAGGTATGAAAAACCTTTCAGCTATACTTACTAGGAGAAAAAAATGTATTAAATACAAATGTACAAAAGAAAGCTGTCTGACTGTCGAGAAGTCTCATTTCGCAAACTGTCAATTTTCATTCAAGAAAGAAATGCCTATGACCTTGTTCTCTCAAAAAATTCTTGAAGCAAAAGTTTGCATGGTAGAGGCTGTAAAGGAGAGGAAGGAAAATCTTCAGGACCAGGATTATGCTTTATGGCCCAAATAGATGTCAGTGATGGATTCACCAGACTGCCCCTTTGATAAGATACTGAAAAGTCAGAGCATTTTCTGTAGTAATATCAGCATGATGAATGAAAAACATCACCAAGCCTCCAGATCCTGAAATGAGAAAATGCCAAAAGAAACAGAGATTTTATTTCCTCAGCTGTTATCATGAGATCACAGTCCTGTTGAGCAGTAAAGCAATGCTGCTTTCTAAAATGAGCCACAAATTAAGTGATCAGAGACAAAGATTTTTTTCTGGGTTTTTTTCTTTCTCCATTTTTTTAAAGTGACTAGTTGACCCTTTGTGTTAACCCCCACTTTAGGCGTTTCTAGTGAGATGCACATCCACTGGGTCTTATTTTTTTTTATGAAATATGTTGAACTATTCCACTCCTTCCACCAAAGCCATACCTCGGGTTGTGTAAAAGTAACAGAAGGCCTTTCGAGATTTCCTCTGAAGCTAATATACATACAGCAGTCTGAGGGCTTCAGCTCTTAAAAGTATAGAGAACCTTAAATGGATGGGCTGGGATAACTGCGAGGGAAAGAGAGACATCTGTTGAGTTGCTGAAAAGACATATGCTCTTAGCACTTCCTTTGTCATGCATTTTGGAAATCTTTTCTCTCTGAGTTTATTGCTAATATTGAATTTAAAACCAGATTTGGATTGTTGACAAAATTATATCTTGTAAACAGACACTTCCCCTATCCTCTTTCCCAGTGTAATCCGGGCAGCGCTTGTTCTCCATTTTCCTCCTCCTGCTGGTCCCAGCTTGTGCACCTCAGGTTGTACTAGAGAAAGGGGTACCTCACCCTGGCTTTGGCCTTATGTGAGAGGGCAAGGATGGCAGGAGATGTAGGAGTAATGGTTTGTAAATCAGTAACATCTCACTCTTCCTGTCACACTTCAGGCTAGTAATCATGTTTATATTGGATGAAAAATGTGACTTTATTTGTGTGTGTGTGTGTGTCTGTGTATGAGCACTTAATGACATTTCAAGGCATCCGACAAAAGCCTAATTCCTTGGATTGTTTTTTTCAAATAATAAAATGACTTGACATAAGCATAATTGAAAGCAGATGTGGAAATATGGAATTTTAGCAGTCATTCTGCCCGCATTGTGTCCACCCCCCCCGCTGCCTTTTTTTTTTCTTAGCTCTCTGTTCATGTGAGAAATATTTTCATTTTTGTTTCCTGCTTCCTATCTGCAGAACAAAGCCTGGGGAGGATGAGTTCTGAGGCAGAGAACCAAAGGGTATTCATTTCATATTTTTGTGTCTCTGTAAAATTTCCACCTATTCTGAGTTCATTTTCCATTATGAAGGGAAGCTGCTCTTGTCTGATTCTGAAATCATCTGCTCTGTTATATAATCATTCCTGTCCACAATGGCTGTTTACTTCTATTGCTTGAATCTGAAATTGTAGGTTATGTGTTGAACTCAGCAAAGCAAGTAGTCTATATTATGTTTTCACCTTCCCCACTTGGATAGATTGAGTAAGTGTTGGATGGACAAAATTGTAAAGATGAGGGAAAGAGATTGTGAAGTTTTCACGTAGGCAAACACAACTGTGAGCAAAAGGCAGAAGTGCTCCTTCCCTGAGTTTTATATTATAAAATATGTAGTCTCTTCGGCAGTTCCTTAGCCAAATTGTTCCTTAGGGTAAAAGCATCATTGATGATTCCAGAATCATAGAATGGTTTGGATTGGAAGTCACCTTAAAGACCATTTAGTTCCAATCCCCCTACCATGGGCAGCGACACTAGAGCAGGTTGCTCAAAGTCCCAACCAACCTGGCCTTAAAACTCTTCTAGGAATGAGACATCTACAACTTCTCTTGGCAACCTGTTCCAGTGCCTCACAATAAAGAATTCCTTCCTAATACCTAATATAAATTTATCCTCCTTCAGCTTAAAGCAATTACCCTTTTCCTGTTGCTACATGCCCTTTTAGAAAAAGTTCCTGTCTAGCCTTCTTGTAGGTCTCCTTTGGGTACTGAGAGGCTGATGTAAGGTCTCCCCAGAGCCTTCTCTTCTCCCCAACAAACCCAACTCTCTCAGCCTGTCAGAAGCAAAAGTATTATCAGTATTATTGTAACAGCACAAGTGTTATCAGCCATTTAAATGTCAGCAGTAACTTTGTCAGTGGAACAGCTCTTCCCAATGTGTTAAACTAGTGTGACTGGAAAAATTAAGGAGTTAGAGACACAACAAGGTGTCTTGATGGCTGTCTAAAGTTAACATTGATTTTCTTGAATCTTCATCCATGACAACATTCTGGAATCATTGCTCACACAGTTTTGGAAAGAAATGAGACTTATAAAAACTATTATCTTTGATTTATCATCTTTGAAAAAGAGGATTGTGTGCTGTATGAGAGTCTAGTACTCTGTTCCCTTTTCAAGGGGTTTCAAATATAATATTCCATCAAAATCTCAGTCCAGAGCTTTAACTGAGGTCTTTTAGCCTCAAGATGCTTGTCTCTGTCTTCCATATGATTTTTGAGCCTTTGGACCATCGGATAAAAATCAAAATATAACCAAGAGGTCTGAAAGTCTCTAAGGTGTTGATGGAGCCATAAGTTACGTGCAAATGGGTGGTCAATTAATGGAAAAGTGAAGAGTGATCCATTATTTACAGTACTAACATAGAAGCTGCCAACACACAAGATGTTGCCATCCGAACTTGTACTTTCCTAAAATCCAAAGTAGCCTGATGTGAGTCTTCAATCCATCAGCTTTCATCTACCCATGAGACTGATGGTTCCTTCCTTCAAAGCTGAGATGACTCGTCTATATAGGAAGAGGACACAAGTCTGCTTCTTAAATTGTGAACATTAGTTTTACCGTTTCTTCACCTGCGTCATGGCAGACCTGGCTTCCAAAAGCACAGAGACCACAGGGCTCCAACTCCAGGTACAAGTAGTTACTGTCTTTATAAATCAGATCTCCATTCATTAGCTGTGTTAGTAGTACAGTGCCCAGTTTATAAGCAGCAGATAATATCTGAGGGAATTATTCATTACTGGTGAGATCCTCATTTTAATTATGGAAAGTGAAATACACAGGTTGAAGTGCTCGAAAAGTAATCTGAGTGCAGGAAAGCAACTGAGTGTATTTAGAGTTTTACAAAAAAGGGATAGGGAGTGAGATAGTCTGTAGAAGAGAGCTGATGAACCAATCAAAAGACGAGCTGCCAGAAATATGCCAGGATGATACTCTGACAAAGACAGTTCAACAGAAGTGTTAGTCCTGCAGAAAAGTGACGATGAGGAGAGTGGAAGTTAAAGAAGCCTACTGCTTTGGTGTACCCTTGCACCTTGATAGACACACTTACCCCTTCCAGAAAACACTCTTCTATTCCAAGAGGGACTACTGCACAGCAGGAAAATCTAGTATTAGACCAAATATATTGAAAACGTTCTTCTAGCCCGTTTTTGCTGTCCTGTGAATATTAGGGCTCCTCTGGGCTGCTAGACAACCTGAAATAGGAGTCTTGAGGAGACATCAGACCTTCTCCATGTTGAACAATGTTGTGGCAGGTACATAGAACTTACCCAGATTGGTACACACTTCCCTGCAGTGCACTGCACATCCAGAGTGATCAATTTGTGCCATGGAGACAGAGTAGGCTCCAGAGAGCTGAAATCAAGAGTGTGCTTGGTAAGTGTAACCACAAAACCACAAAATCTGCTGAATTGGAAGGGACCCACAAGGATCATCAGGTTCAGTCCTTAGCCCTGCACAGGACTATCTTCAAGAGTCACACCATGTGCCTGAGAGTATCACCCAAGTGCTTCTTGAACTTTGTCAGGTCTGGTGCTGAGACCACCTCTCTGGAGAGTCTGTTTCCATGCCCAACCACTCTCTGGGTGAAGAACCCTTTTTTAATATCCAACCTAAACCTCCCCAGACACAACTGCAGACCATTCCCTCAGGTCCTGTCACTGATCAATACTGTGCACAGTTTAGAATATTCATTTCAAGAAAGGAGATCCTCTAAAGAGTGTTCATAGCATCTTAGAAGAGAATAATGCTTTATTAAATGATTATCATTTTTTAAAAATAGTATATTAAGTTCTTAGAAGGTAGAAATCAAAATTTCTGAGCTGCTGACTTCATTGCTGTTTATTCAGGCAAGTTTCATACTACCCTTTTCAACACCAGTAGTCCTAAGGATCTTACATTTCTTCAGGACACTGCAACAGGATGCGAATTCTTATAAAACTAACAACTATGCTTACCTATATAACCACAAAGCATCTTGGGATTAGCACAGAGAGACAGAAGTTTAAAGCACATTCATCTTCCAAGTATGTCAGTACGTGAAACTGATTGCATGATTCAGCTTGCACATGCAATTTCTTCATTGTGCACTCAGATTTGTGTGGACAAAACAGAATTGCACAGTATTTATGGGAAGTTCACCTCCATGTTTTCTTTTCTGCCATGTCAAAATGTCAAGAATGTCCTCCAGCTTTTCACCTGTACACACTATTCTAGCGTTTGAAAACATAATCAGCAGAGGCATGTAGTGATCACCTCCATCAGGTTACTTTGTCTTCTGTAGGCTTCTGTGTAGTGTAGCCCTTAGGTAAGTTTTCTTCAGTGCATCTGTCAAACATGTAAATGTCAAGTTTGTGCCTGTCTTTTCTACACTGGGCTGATGTGGTGTCTCAGACTAAATGCGTAATGACAAACTGAATGTTGTCTCCTGTTAGGAAGTAAAACACTATTGGCCACAAATAGCCTTGATTAGTCTCTGCTGAAGGTGGTAAGCTTATGGCTGAGAAGATATTTAACTCAACATTGAAAAAACTCTACAAAGTCAAAACACTTTAGATGTTGCAAAGAAAATGCAATGAACTTAAGCACCAGGTAGGCCTTCATATGATTCTCACTTTTTTGTTTTTTTCCAAATAACATGGAAGTATAATTGTGTCCCAAAACTATTAATAGTCCTTGCTTCCAGCATTTGAATATAAAGGCCCCTGAAATGTCTGTTTTGACCCAATGTTTAAAGGACGCTTTTGGAACTCCTTACACTGTATATTTGCGTCATTTCCTCTAGATCTGGAGGCTTTCATCCCAGAGTCCGTCTTCTCTCCTAATCCCCTCTCATGCTTCCCTTCTCCAGCCCTTTCCATTTCCATTGCACCATGATTGCTAATCATGCTTACATAGAGAGTTATATACTCTGAATGCTTATTCTGCCGCTCATGTCCCACAGTCTCTTCCTGTGAAGGCCTGCATTTTTGTCCTTTACCTTCCACATCCTTCCTCCTATTATTTGGGAAAGTAAGACATTTGTTGAGGGACTGTATTATAAGCTCTCTTGGAAAGATGGAGTGGAAAGAAATGAGGGAGTGATACTGTTATTTCAGAAAGCATTAATGAATGTTGTCAGACAAACCTTTGACCTAAGAGGGAGTGGTAGAAGAACAAAGCAGATGACGAAGGCTTTTTGTGTTCCCCATTACTGTTGCACTGGTTTTCCTTGGCTGAGAGTACCTGAAATAGTCCCTAACATTTTAAATTGAGCAAATGCAGCGTTCCCAAGCTGTTGTGTGACAGTCAGACAAACCTACAAAGAAATGCCATAAATTTGAGTGTGTGGGTTCGCAAGTTTGGTCAATTATTACGACGAGAAAAATAAGCTTACATAAATGGTCAAGATTTTTGGAGAGTGACTAATTGTTTTGACTGTCTTATTCTTCAGATGATCTATTAAAAATACCTTAAAAGGTCTTGTGCTTTAACATACAGGTTCCCATAATCTGAAAATTGAGGGTCCTTACAGATATTTCAGGGTAGACAACAAGAAAACCCAGAGATTATCAAAATCAGTTTTCATCCAAAAAAGTTATAAAGTTATACAAAGAGGCATTGTTTTCTGGTTTATATCTGTTTATGAACTTTCTTCACATGTTTGTATACAGACTTTACAAATAAATGTTAACTGTATGTTTTATAAGTTATGTTGTATGTGAAAGCCCTTGACTAAAAGCAGACACAGAGTTAAAATAGTCTGAAAGGTCTGGAAAGGAGACTTAGGAAGAGCTCATCTGTTAGGTCTTGAATGCAGAGCTGTTTACTCACCACACATAAAGTATTTTAAGAGGGAATAGGGCATTGCAGCATTGCTCTGTTGCACTGGTGGTGGCTGAAGCATCAGAAAAGCTGAGTGGTACAGACCCCAATAGGCCTGTTTCAGGGTCGCTATAGAACAGGGGTTGCCTGAGGTAGGCAGGATTTCTGGGGACACAGATACAGACTGGTCACTTGCAACACCCTGGGAAAAGGCTGGAGAAAAGCATCTGAAAGGTCACACAATCCATCCAGTTAAACAGTCCTGGTGGGTGGCAGTCTGAAATAATTCCTGAGCTATTAATTAGGAAGATGCTTCTTCCAGGTTCCGGCTGAAGTCATAAGACATGCCAAGGCAAGGGGCCAAAAGATCAAAAGGACACTAAATATTTTTTTTAAGCCATTCTGTGGCGAGAGAGAGAAGAGAGCTGTCTGGGACTGGTTCACACAGGACGTGCTAATGGGGCTGGGCTTTGCTCTAGGATGTGAGGAAGCAGTGTCTGCTTAGCTCTGCTCTCCTTGATTTTCACATAAAGACGGATGGATTCTTTTATTTTAACTTTATCTATTGTCTTAGCTTCGCTTATAAAACTTCTGTGCGGATAGTACTTTTTGCTCCTAGTCTTAGAGTGGCACAGAATCTTGGTTAGAAAAGACTGTGTTAACCATTTGTTAGAAGCCCTTGAGAAATCAATACGCACTTGTTGATTCCAAGCAAATTCCTAGTTAAGGATAAGTAAGCCCACCACAGTGTTGTTTGTGACTCACTTTAAAGGGCGTGTGAAATACTGAGTTAGAAGAAAAGGCAAAATGCCGATGCCTAGCACCAAGGAATAGGAAAAAGTGTATATGTTGTTTATATGGAGACAATGGCCAGGTCAAATCTCATGTTTCATAAAACAAGTAGTTCACTAACAGCACAACCCAGAGAGTCTTTCCCGTAGACTTTTCTCTATTAGGACTTGCCGTGAATCTACTCTTTTACTCTATGGCAAAGATATACGCTGCAACCTTTCTCATAGGGGCTCCATGTACCAGTTTTCACTCACCCCACAACTAGCGTTCTGTCAGACCTGGCTGAAAAAGAGCAAGGAATTTGCAGTTCCTTGGTAGGAAACCAGTATGAGAAAATGACTGGTTGACAGTGTGGTATCTCAATTGGTACCACACTGGTTGGCAGTGTGGTATCTATTAAGGGAACTCAATTGAGCAGAGTAAATTTGGGGAACTGAAAGCATCATGGAATTGTTTTTTGCCTAGCAGGAGCAGCACCAAGACATTTAGCCATCTAAACTTGCTTTGTATGTCATGGATTAATTACTTTTTTTCCCTGCTTCAAAATGCAAAGTGGGAGTTTAATATGGAAGTAGCAGTTGGTCACTTTTTGCAGGGAAAAAGGAAGCCAAAGTTTTGGAACCAAAGCAGGAAACATGATGGTAGGTCCTGATTGTATAAAATCTTTCTTCTTCTGCCATTCCTCTTGTGGTTGTGCAAGGGAAATCCCCTTTCTAGTGGAATCTTTTTGTGGGGTCCAGAGTGATATTCCAGTGGGGACTGTTGCAATTTTAAACTTGGAGCAGCTACCATCCTTCTTTCACAGA
>WEKX01010562.1:4440-18121 GCA_013390025.1 Pitta sordida
CCCAGGGAGGCAGCATACCTCCCTGTGGGATGGGTCCGGTCGACAGATGAGCCCTTCTGTTCCCCTCAGAAGGGAGTCCCCGACAACCACCGCCCTCCTCTTCCCTTTGAGACTGGAGATTCTGATTCGTTTAGTGGAAGAGGTTGTTCCTGTAGGTTTACCAGGTGGAGGGTCTCCCTCCATGTCATCCTCTCGATCCCCAAAGTCCAGAACCCCAAACCTGGCATCTGGAAGGGTGGTGGAGGACAGGAGCGGGATGCTTTACCCCCACGGGTGGAGACCTGTGTCCATTCCTCCTCGTCCTCATGGGTGCTTTGTCCCACCTCATGCTGGGGAATATGAGGTGCATGCGGATATTCGGGCCCCCAAGAGTCCCCAGAAGTTGGGAGCCCACTGTCCACTTCCTGTACATAGCCATGATTATTTCTCAGCCTTTCTACTTCTTCCTTTAGCTCTGTTATCATTGAGAGCAGGTCGTTTACCAGCTCACAGCAAGCACAGGTGTTCTTCAGGCTGTCCTCCTGTGTGCCTAGCAGGCTCAGGCATTCCCTGCAGCCAGAGGTCTGGACAGCCACGTCCACTGTCACAGAGGTAGTCTGGGTCTGAACCTCCCTTGTGGTTTTGGCCTTGGCTGTCTTAGCTGCCCTTGTGGTGTTGACTGTGGCTGCCATTCGCCTGGTTCTGGCCATGACTGACAGGGGGAGGAAGGAGAGACAGCACCTGCTGAGACCTCGCCTGCTGCCCTACCCGCTTGCCCTGCCTGTGCGAACTGCCGTGCAAACTGCCTTTTAGTTGCTTATTTACACGTCCCCCGCAGTTGCCCAAGTCCCCGCAATTGCCCAAGCCCCCTGCAGTAATGACCCTGTTTGCCTTGCTCCTGTTCGCCGTGCTCAGGTTCACCGTGCTCACAGGAGAGGCAATGGTTTAAGTACCCACAGGTGGCAATTCACGTGGTCCCCTGGGGACTCACAATGTGAGTCATGGAAGTCCGAAGTAGCCGCTTGTCGGAGAATCGCTGCTCCATCCGGGGCTGCCAACGGGGATCTCCTGGTGTGCTGCCGCCTCTGGGTGCTGTGCTGGACTCATGCAGTGCCCTGGGAACTCGCGATGTGACATCAGTTTATTGAATTGTGAGAGGCTGAACTTTTTTTTTCCTTTCCTCTCTATAAGGTTTGTGATTTATATTCTAATGCAGAATAAAAGAAAACACTGCAACACTACAGCAAAGGGAATGTCTTATTTTTCCTTATCTTTCTTTGGAACAAGAGGAACTCAGGAAGGGAGACAGAGAAGAAAGAAACTGACGGTCTTATATAGTAATTTTTTCCCCAGAATTTGTGATGGGCATAGCAGTTATCTATTTATTATCTAAACAGATTAAATCCTAGCTTAGTATTTTATAGTCTAAATAAAAGGGCAGAAATCTTTATTTAACCTTGGTATAGGCAACTACCATGAAAAATATAAACTGCAAAAGACTGCAGAATATCTTTTATTCTTGTAAAAAGCTATACATCTCATAAACAGTTTCAACAACCTCATTATTTTTTTGTAAAACGGATCCAAAGTCTCTATACTTGGTGGCATAAATTGAATTTTCCTTTATAATTTACAATAATATGACCATTCAAAGTATGATCTGAAAGATAATGCACTGGTTTTCTTAAAAACAGTGATTGAATAATGAAAAATGAAGGGAATAATTTTGAATTTATTTTTTTAATGAACAAAATGGAAGCAAATTATTACATGTAATTTAGTTCTGTAATTATTTAAAGAATCAGACTTCTATCTCTCCACAATAAACACTATAAATTTTAATATTTTTGAGAGTGCAAAAAGAAAGAAAAAAATTTATAATATTAAAGCTTGTGAAGATTAAAACCATGCTAAACATAGAATTTTCTTTACATTTATGAATATATATATATGGACATGTAAAATAAAAGAAATGGAATAACAGAACTAAACCTGTTTGTGACAGTGTAGGCATTCTTTCACTGTCTGTTCTTTGTCATTGGGGTGTTATGTAAATGTTCACCCTGAAAAGAGGTTTCTCTTTGCTCTAATATTAGATGTTAGCAATTGCAGAGGTCTGAATGAGTCACTAAAACTTGATATAGTAGACTTAAATGCACGTAGCAGAAACCAAAAAGATGTACACACATGCTACCAATGCTCCTGATCAGAACAACTTCACCAAAATCCTGCTCCAGTGTCACACTTAGACTGACAGAAATATAAATAAAGTCAAGAAGAATTGCTGAGTACAGCAGGTCATCCATGTAAAATGGGGGAGCAAATCACCAGAGAATAATTATATAGTTATGTATTAGATATATACAAAATTTTATCATGAGTTTTATATATAAGAATAGTCATGTAGCGCAATATGTAGAGTATTGTAGAGAAGTTTGTGCTATAAGGTTTTAATAAGAAATTCTACATGTGATTCATGAGAAATTGTCAGTAGTCATCGTCTTATAAAACATGAAAATACAATTATAACTGCGTTAAAATTCAGCAACTTCAAAGAGATAATTTGTAGGGAAAAGTTATTTTTGAGGGGCAACCCTCTCCTGCAAAGAGATCAAGAAGGAATTAGGAAAAGAGTGTGATGCTGTGGGCCTCTAGGGAAATGCCCTTAATCTCACAGTGAAAGCACCTCTATTTTTGCTCACACGAGGAGAGAAAAACATATAAAATCAATAAAAGTTCACATCTAAATGGAGAAGCTAAGAAGAGATAGAAGCCAAGTATACTTCTGATTTGAGGATTCAGACAATTCTAGATTTTAGTTAATTAGGTAGAAACTTAGAGATTTAGGGATTTTAGTGAATTGGTGAAATTTTAGTTAATTCTAAAAGGATTTATAGATTTTAAAATCATTCAAGATGCCTGAAAATTAAGACCGAACATTAAAGGTGAAAAATCTTGTCTCCCAATCCTAAAGGGTAAACAAAAGACAGTACTAGCCAAAACAAGGGGAAAAGAATGTGAAACATTGGAGTTGACTAATCGAAGGTCTTAAAGCAAAGTTGAAATTTATGACATTATGTTCAAGGGATGTATATTCATAGAGTAATTTTCATACATGTATAAGGCAAGGGTATAAAAATAGGTGGCAAATTTGGGTGGGGGCTTTTGGCACCTGACAAGGCAGGGGACACTGCTGTTCCTCTTTCCTTGGCTCTTGGGCCAAAATAAACTTTTTTTCTCTGCTTGCAAGCAACTACCTCGAGTCCTAACTGATTTTCCTTAAATCCCTTCTGTCCCTGTCCTCAGCTGGAGCTGAGGATCAAAGTCCTTGGGAAAAAAAACATGGTGCTGGATTGAATAAGCCTGTCCAAAATAAAACCCATTCAGATAACATGAACAATAATTTGGGTCTACATTAAAGCCTCAGTTTTGGCCTATAATTCTGTCCACAGGAACCTGAACTTGAGTAAGCTGGCCATAAGGCTGCATAGGAAAGCATATATGACATACGAATCTGTTCTAAGGTTCATCTTAAATGGTTTTTTCCACCTTCCTTTTTTTATTAGAAATAAATATTTAGACTCATAAGAGAACTTGACCCAAGTAATGATGAGGTGTTCAATAAAAATATGAAGGAAAATATTTATTGTTCTCTCCTTTTCTCTGTGCTCATAATACAAAGTTAAAAGATAAGACATCACCAAATTGTTATCCCTCATGGGTCTCTTATCTGGATTCTTTCTCTTATTTTCTATGTGAATCATATAATTTCCCTGAAAACCATAAAACAACAGGAACTTACTCTTTTTCACTACTTTTACCTTCTGTTAATCATATCTACTTATGAAATCACTGTAACAGTTTACTCAGCAACTATGAGCAAATGGTACTACTGCCTCTCAGTTTCCCCAAATTAGAAAAAGACATGAACTCTGAGGGATGTATATAGCCTTTAATAATAAATAAATAATAATAGCAACAATGTTTGGGTCATTTGAGGAGAAAAATGGATTAGAAATATAGAAAATAATTTGAATAATTAAAAAATATATACATGTAAAATTTGACTGAGCTTGAAGGTGCATCTTTATCAGATGTTGTCATCCACTGTTCCATATTCCTACAGACAAAAGAGGATCAGCACTTGGCACACCAAAATATCTGATACTTTTTCTTAAACACGCAAGGTTTTAAAAAACACTAGGTTACATAAGCAGCAGTTACACAAATTCTAAAAACTCAATACAATTAATAATCCACCCTGGAATTATTTTCTACTTACCTTTTTTTTATTGTATAATAAGTACTAAGCTAAACATATGCTTGTCTTTCTCCAGAGAATATAATGGTTTTGGCACAAGATTTTATTCTGTAGAAATGGAAAATAATTTAGCTGTCAGAATCTTAGAAAACCAGCTTCTTTCAAACATAAAGGACTTTAGATTTTTGGATTTTTTTGGCATTCCATCCCACAGTAAAAGTTTACAAGCAAATGTTATTTATTTTTGGATTTATGAATATAAAATGAAAAGGCTTCCATATTCTTAAAATCAATAACTGTTTTTATTTCTAAAAGGTGCAAAAATATTACGCTGCCTGACAGAAATTACAATACTAGATGTATATAAATTTTTGAATACAGAAACAGAGATTGGAAATGCAAATTTACACTCTGATCAGCGACAATCCAAACAACTTGGCAATCCAAGTCACTAAAAATCATCAGAGATGGAGATCTTGTTTTGTCCTTTCCCTTGGGTCAACAGAACAGAATTCTTGTAACATGACATATAAGCTCCTATGCTCCTATGCTTAGACTGCAACCATTACATCGCTAACAAGTAAAAATTTGATGTAAGCAACAAAGGAATACATAGAAAAATACATAGTATTGAATGAAGAGGCACAAGACATTTTGAATTTTTCCTAGGGAGGGAATAATAAATATATATGATGTCAGACAAGATAGAGACTCCTCTGTCAGAAACAGTTACGTGCCCATTTACAGTGTAATAAAGTGGATAAGAATTGAACCTTACTTCCCAGAAACCATCAGTAAGAAAACAATTGTGTAATTGTTTACAGACTTAAGGAAACTTATCAGTCCCATGATGTGCTGGCAACTCCGGGCTGACTGCCATGGCTCGATCAACCGGAACGGTCCTATGTTTGTCCTAGTGTTACAGTTAAAGACTTTCTGACTCCTAATAGGGCTGGCCAGGGCCAGGGCCGCCCGCCTCGGCAGTGCAAGACCGAGCCACTCTGTGAATAACAGAGTAAAAACTGTGGGAAAAATTTCTGCGAATATGGGAAGATGTGAATATGACAGCGTGAATAACCGAGGTATGACTGTATTATTAAGGAGAGTGATTCTTCACTAAAGAGCTGCATAGAAGAGATTGCAGTTCTTCAGCACCAATGAATGTTGTAAGAAAAGCATAGGTTGATCAGAATACATTCAAAATATCTAACAGAAAAAGAACTAATGGTTATAAGGAATGCCAAATAAATTCACCTTAACATGTAATTTTTTCTAACTTTTTACCAATAGCTGAACAAAACAATTGCCTGAAAAATATTTACTGTGGTGTCCTGGGTCCCTTCCGGCTCAGAGTGGCCTGCTAGACTGTGAGGGAACTAGGTTTGTGCTACCACTCTGGGATGTGCTTTCGGTCTCTGTACGGGTGTTAGATGGTGAGTTGGACTAGATGATCCTTGTGGGTCCCTTCCAACTCATAATATTCTGACATTCTGTGATTTTTCTTTATATATATTTGCCTTTGAATCACATGAACTGCAACAGACCAGACAGAAAGTCTATTTTATTACAAACAATGAGAAGATGAAAATTAAATATTTTGGGATAGACTTCATGAAACTGTCAACTCTCTACATCTATGTATGGAGTATTTGAGAGGCAGGTCTCAGAAAAGTCTGGAATCACAGGGAGAATTTATGGAACTTAACGGTGAGTTCTGCAAAGCCTAGGCTACAGGTGTTTTTTCATCACTTGGAACATAAAACATTGACCACTCTCTTATACGATTTCGTGATGTCACCTTCCTTTTAAGCAGAAGAGGTTGTTTCCCATCCACCAACTGCAAAAACATGAGACTGTGCCCACACTAGGAAGCCCATTTATGTTTTGGTATAACCGTATAGTAAATTCTCTAAATAATATTCTGTGATTCTGTGATATCTATTATATATATCTGTGATGTAATCAGCTGTCCACTCCTAACAATACATTCGTATTCTAAGTACAAATTCATAGCAGCCAACACATTAAGCTGTGTTGCTTGTCTACTAAATATCCTCATCTAGTATGCTAAAATCTATGTTATTATATGCAATTTCTCAATCATAGTCTGGTCAAAAACACACTTAAAAGTCTGATGTATTGTTGGCAGTTTTCAGAAGAAACAATTTCCAAAGAAATATGCAAAAAGGTTTGTTTATTCATATAAAAATATTTGGTAATACAGGTGGGAGTCTTTTTAATGTAGTTTCAAGATGGAATGAAAAAGGGCCACTGAGTATATTTCCTTTCAATTTACATTCAAAGCCTAGGGAAATATTTCATCCACCTTCAGAGAAACAAATGCCATCTTCTAATCTCTCACAAGTGGTCAACAACATTGCAGAATTGATTGGTGAAGTTGGAAGACATCTGCTTATCCTCCAATGTCTCGCCATCAACAGCAGCTTCATAACATTAGTTTTGCTCTTTTCCCTTTGATTTCTTCTCCTATCTTTGCCTATTTTAAATCCTATGGGGAATGGTGCTTTAAGTCTAACCATCTGCTACTTAGCCATTAAAAATAAATACTAATAAATATTAAAGCATGGTAGAAAGGAAGTGTGTCTATATTCACTGATTTTAAAAGCATTACTTTAAAAAAATAATTACTTTTTAAAAAAATAAATACTACGTAAATGTAATGAGCAAAAAAATCACCAAGTCTTATTTTAATGGTATTAAAGTTCTTGTTAAACATTTAAAACATTTCTAAACATTTTAAAATCTATGGCCTTCAAAGTTAAAATTAAACACATATTTAAGGTCTGTATGCATAAAGTCGTACAAATCTCTAAATCATGTTGCCTCTAAATAAGCACCCAAATCTTTATTGCTTAATTACTGCAACATTTTAGTCTGACTCTAGATCTCATTCTGCTTTTTCTATTTCAATAATAAGAAAGCTACACTTAAAAGTCTGAGAAAGCTACTTATAGGCTGTCAAGTATCTTCATTTTCTGCCAGTAAAAAAAAAAAGAAATAGATCGACTTTTTTAGTACAAAACATATTTCCCAGACTGAATCATTCATGCAGCTCCTTTAATCTGAAAATCTCCATCGCTTCATGATTTATGGTCACCAGTAAATACAATGCACTTAATAATTATATCTCAAAGCTGTGCTCAGGTATATTTTCACTTCCTGCCACTATTTATACACTATTTTTGTTGTTATATTTTTCCTGTATTGAAAATATATCCCTTATTGGATATCTTGGTTTAACTTTAAACTCTTTTAATCATGAGTATCAATTAAAATTAATATTTACCATCTCATAATCTCTACTTTGACAACATTTTTCTGCATTTTTCAGACAATGATATGTACCATGATTTACCTTCTTTTATCTGCTGCTTTTCTTCTTTCCTGTTTAATTGGTATGTTGTCTCTTTTAACCGACAACAATGGAACTGTTTGAGGAGGTCAGATAAAGGCCTGTCTAATATCTTAATATTTAAGAACAATAAGAATGCATATTTTGGTCTAATCTCAAAAAATGTATATATTACATGTCGGTGAGGTCACCCTGAAGAAAGCTAAATCTATATTTTGACTTCCTCAATTTCAGGGTCTTTATTTTATGACTTAGTGATCACTGTGCACAGTTTAGTAGATTAGTAAAGTATTTTTTCATGTGGAAAGAATTTCCTTAGTATATTTATCCAGTACACGCATAGTAAAACGTTAACTACAATATTAACGTTATATAATAGTTACATGACTAAAATGTGTTTGTCATAAAGATCATGCAGTTCCAATTCTCTATTTATCTTTTCTTGGAAAAGCAGCTAGATCTTATGAAGAAATTAACAGCCAGTACCAATAATTTTTCAGTTTTAAATAAAGTATTCACACAAATTAATGCATAACTTCAAAATACCTCATTATTTTTGCTGATATTACTTCAAAGTTTAAAGGACATAAAGATACTGGAAAATGTTTTCATTGGCAAACTGCTGACAGAAAATTTTTTAGGTTTTTCTGGGATAATGGTAATGGTCGGTTAATTCATGGTTCACCTTATATAACCCTGAGCTTTTCATTGTCTTGGTATGATGACATTATTGTTCTTATGTGAATCTCCTTATAATGTTTGTATTATCAGTTTAAATTGTTTCTAACTTGCATTATATTTCAGCCCTTGTTAGACTATGTATTACAGTCCAACCAAGTTAAAACCATATTTGTATGCAATATTTAAACCCTTTCAAGACAATTTCATATAAGAATTGATTATCAGAGTGAAAATAAACATTCACTGAAGAAAATAAATATTCACTGAAGTTATTACTATCAATCATAAATAATGCAGTCCTTTGCTTTGAAATTAATGCTTGTCACTACGTAAAACTAAATGTCTTCCTCTCCATCCGTCTCTCCATCTTCAGGCATTTTTACATTGCACTGAATTGCCAATCAGTAGATTATTAAGACTATTTTGTTGTGTTTATCTTTCATGTGTTGACAGTCTGTTTTTTACAGCTTTTTAAACAGATGGTTTTATATCAGTAAAGCTTAAAAAGACACAGAGCAAACAGAAAGAAAACCCTCACTAACAATTTTGCTTTTCATTGCCCAGTTGCTGCCAACTAAGATATATTGAACCTATCTCTCATTAAAAAAGCCAACAAAAAGATGCAATTTAACAATTCCTAAGTGTATACTTATCAATTTACAGGACTACAAATTTTTGGAGTAAGTTTGCAAACTGCATAGTTATAGATTTTAGTCATGAACATATACTGCAAGAATTAATAGAAAAGTGATTGTTGACAAGATCTACTGCCAGATTTGACTACTGCTATTTTGTGAATACCGACAGGAATTTTAGCTTGTGAGATCTAAAAATCTCTGATTTTTTTTTCTGGCTATTGTAGGCAGATTGCAGAGGACACATTATGTGTGCATTCTGAGATATGGTAGGTATCAACAATGACTGACAATTCTCTCTCTATTCATTATACGCATCAGAGTCTGTGGTTTTAAATCGTTTGAGAGTACTAGAAAATAATTACAAATACCTCTTTAATTTTGTTGGCTTAGTTCCTTAAATAAATACTTGTAATTAATTCATACTTAAATGCAATCACACATCCAAAATGATCTATTGTACTTCTCTAATTAGTCAAATACATCATACCATCCTCTTTTACTGAAACATAATCAATTCACACTAATACTTTGTCTAATTTTGAAGGTCCAGATGATAATAGTTCAACAACAATTTTAAAATACTATCTGTTTTTTCTTTATGTCATTCCACTCAGATAATAAGAGAATAAATAATTCAGAACAAAAAATCCCATGAAATATTTTAGTTCAATATTTTAGTATAAATCTTTAAGCCCAAATGAAGGAAAAATCATATTTACACTAGATTATATAATATGAAATCGTATTGACATAAAGAAGTGGAGCCTTCCCTTCTATAAAACTGTAACTCATGTTAAAACAGATGTTTTGTGAGACTAAAAGTGACCTAAAATGCATATTGTTTAACTACATGTATTTATTTGTGGAAGTAAGATATCATGACAAGCATACACATATATTGTAGCTGAGCTCATACAATTCATCTGCATCATTTTACCTGATTAACTGATAGAGAATCTTCCTCAAAATTCAACACTGAAGCTTTTCAAATTATTCCTTATATCTCTTGCAAGATCACCTTGACATTCTTGAGGACTTCATGAAATATTACCCAAGTTCTAAACATATCTAGCAGTCAACAGTAACATACTTGCATTTGACAAAGCTATAACTAAAAAAAATCCTCATAAATGCCAGCAGAGTTACTCTACATTTACACTACCAGTCCTGAGATACATAGAAGTTTGATTCTTTTCCTAAGTCTTAAAATAAGCAACAACAACAACAACAAAGACTGAAGGAAAAATTTGAACATCAAAGACTTAATTTGCAGCCTCTAATTTCAGAATTGTTCAGGGAAATCAGATGATCTAGTCACAATACTGCAAAGAGGGAAAACAGAAATTTGGGTTCTCATCACCTGATATACAGGAAAGCTATTCCTGTACTCTTCGTGTGCAGTGGCAATACTTGGAGCAATGCAAAGGGCCTTAAGAAACAGGCCAGTTTCTACACACACAGAGAGTCAGCAAAGCTTTAACTAGCACAGCATTTCATCCAAGAAGTCAGCTTCAAAACTTCATTTGAAATTATCAGGGGCACATTATCTGGGAACACAAGAAGAAGCAATTATTGGTTTAATTAGCCTGCATTCACCACGTTGTGCTCCTTCTCTTTGTTGGATTGCCAGGCAATTTTGTAAAAGCATTAAGCAAGGGAACTATAATTCCACGATGACCTAATCTGCAGCTCCATCCTATCACACTGGAATATTTCAAAGTTATTTATGACTGTCCTCAATAAATGCTAAGTCCATTGGGCAAGAAACACTTTGTGTCCTCAAAATACCAAATGGCTTCCCTTACTGAAAGATTTTTGTTGTGTTCAGTCATCTGTTCTCGTCTATGCTTCAAAAAGGTTTACTGTCAACATAATTACATGTTGCTATTGAAATGCACAGGACACACGAAAATATATTTTTCTATCCCAGGAAAAAAAAAAAACCAAACTTATTTAATTTTCAAAATAACTTTTGATACAGTGGGCATGAAGAGAGATTTAAACAGTGTAAAACAATTGCAAAATATATTTGTATATAAATCTTTTTCTTGAGAAGGAAATTGAGTAAATAAAGTTATTTTTCTAGCTAATCTCTCAGATTTGGACAGTAGGAGATATTTAAGAATGCAATTCATGGCATTTTACGATTTCTTGTTTCTTGATTTCATCATCTTCATATGAGGTTTATATTCTTTCATAGCACCTTTGGCACAGGAGACTAGAAGAAGAAATGTTAGATTTATAAACAAAAAAATGTATCTCCATGACTCTTGAGTAGTAAATTATTGTAGTATCATTGTCTCCAAAAATCACAAAGCTTAATCAAAAATAACTACGAAACACTTGGAATAAATTAAAAAGTTGGAAATATCCGTTGATGATAACCATACATGAAGATACCAGTTTCCCAACTAAATTGTTCCTCTAGGCTAAACCAAATCAGTGCAGAAAGATGTAATTTTTACATATGCTTTGCTAAATGGAAAGAATGAAAAACTGATTAGGACAAAAGAAATTACATTTTTCATTCTAAAGGAACTTTTCTAGGAGTACAGCAGTACCTATTTTAAGAGGGAAAATGCTAATGTAAGAGTTATGTAAAATATAATCTAGAAAAGCAATTGAATTTTTAAGAAAGGCAAAGTTAAACCAGATAATTTTACATTACATATATCAGGTAAACATAATTTTTACATCATTAAGAAACAGAATAACTTGACCAGAATGATTTACTTTACTATTACTTTCAGCATATTGACCTGGAGCAAGTACACGGCCATTTACTGTATTACCTAATCCTGGTACAGCAAGAGTGTTAGTATTTTATGCAGTTTCTGAAAACTCAAAGGCACAAACTTCCAAAATGCAGAAAGGAAAAGGGTGTGTGTATACTCAAGAGGTCTGATTTGAGTTCATTAGATAACATGTCCATTGTAGATATATACAATGTCATCAAAAATATGCTTAATGAATTAAGTACAACCTACTCTTTCTACTACATTTTACCTGGAGCACTAGAGCATATGAAATACAATCAACCCTCTTCCACTGCGCACTCCCCAGATAGCACCTTCACATCTTAGCGGAATGATTTTTCAGCGTATAAGGAGACCCGTTTTACAATTGCACATGCGCAACCTGCCACATATATATTCAAATTAAGTGGTCATGAATATTCAAATCAACCCCCATGCTGTGCCACATGGACCATGGGTACACTGCTCTGCCCACGCCATGCTCTGCCACACCAGCCACACTGAGCAGCTGTGGCTGCTTGGCTCTGGGTGTTCAAGTCGCCCCCTGCTCAGAGCAAAGCAGCTCTGTGCAGTTATGAAAGATTTACACACTGTCGGGTTAGACGTGGTGTCTGAGACTTTCTTGGGGTAGGCATCTACCCCGAGTATGGAGAGACCAGGTCTACCCACCCAGAGATACACCAGGACTGCAGTGCAGGCGGTTCCTTGCACCCGTGTCCTTGGCCAAGCAGAAAAGGTGTTTTTTTCCGGATGGGGTGGCCGCGGGCACCAGGAAGCACTGACACGAACACTGAGACACAGAAGGGCAGTGCCGAAACAGTGCCAGAACACCAGGGGCCACTGTGAGGGTGCGGGGCAAATTTGCATATTAATGAGCTGCTCTTTTACACAGAAAAAGGGACTCGTGGGTAGGGGGCAAGACCTGCGGTACCATGGTACAGGAGACCCGACAGTACATCAGGTTTTGTTTACATGATACCCCAAAACATTTAAAATGTGTTCTTTAATGCTTGATTCTTAGTAATCTAGTATTATTTTGTTTTAACCTAGGAAGTTAAATGAACACTTAGTTTAGATTCTCATAATGGTTTACATTTTAAAGTGATGTGTCACTATATCATGCAATCAAAGCAAGTGAAGTCTATGAAATTCCCAATAAAACAATGACAAAAATTGCAAATCACAGAGCCCTCCATTGCCAGAACAGCCAAAGAATCCTAGTCAGAAAAACAATTTAAAAATTCTCATCTACGGGAGTTAGAGATGCAGGAAAAGAAAATTATGAAACTAACCAATATGGTTTTATAGTTTTCATATACAGAATTCTATGACTATTCAAATACACTCAAAGGAAGTTAATCCATATTTTCAAAAACTTTACAGCCATGAAAGTGCAAAAGGAAATAAGAAACAAGAGGAACTCTAGAGAGAAGTGAGAAACTGACAGAATTGTATTAGTAATGCACAAATGTGGAAAATATTAACTGCCAGCACTACATAAAATACTGAGAAGATTTTGGGAGAAGGACTGCAAATCAGTACTCTCCATTACTATTGAAATCTTCCTTTTAAGACCTTTCAAACACCTGTCTCTCAAGTTTATTGCCTACATTTCTTCCAGCGGAAAGAATAACATCTCCAGGTAAGATCTTCCTGTTTCATACCCTCAGATCCAGGGGATTTGCTTTTTCCTTACAAGTTGCTTTCAGTGATGCCCTAGACATGTACCACTTCATGTTGCTGTCACTGGATTAACAAACATCTTTTGCCTAGCCATTCTTGATGCCCACCACTCACAGGAAGCCAGTTTGGTGTGAGCAGGTACACCAAGGAAGCTAGTGAACAGCAGAGTTCTCAGTGTTGTAATTAAGGCTGCATTTGTCTATGATATCAAGAAATCAATGAAAGCTGATGCCACAGTCAGGAATACACCAGCCTTTAATTTTCAATAATCTAAATAGTAGAAAGACAATTCACAGAATCACAGAATCAC
>WEKX01010563.1:3364-13579 GCA_013390025.1 Pitta sordida
CAGGCCACTCCGAGCCGGAAGGGACCCAGGATCATCCAGCCCTACACCCCCTAACTAGACCATGTCACTAAGCTCCTCATCGAGTCTTCTCTTAAACACCTCCAGGGACGGTGACTCCACCACCTCTCTGGGCAGTCCATTCCAATGTGCAATCACTCTCTCTGTGAAAAACCGCTTCCTAACATTAAGATTAAAATCAGCAAGTGGCAGAATGATGTTCTCAGTATGTCAATGACTGTATTTTAGTTTAATGCAACAGATGCAATATGAATCTCTATGAACCATGGTGGCTATATATCCATAATGTAAAGGTCTCTTATCCAACAAACTCCTTACATTTATCCTCTTAAACAATTACCAAAATAACATTGCTGTGAAGTATAAATAGAAATAAACTTTCTCCAATACAACACCAACAACAAAAAAGTCACTCCAGTCAAGTAAAAATTTTATTGTCAGTTTGAGACTTTGGGAATGGATTTGCAATTTCTGTTTATTACAGCAAAAATTATGTAAAAGAGCACTGTAACATTTTCAAGTCCATGAAACTTATAAGAATATGATTCAAAATTTAAATTTTACTATTTTAATAGCCACAGTACCACAATATAATAATATAATTATCAGGGTTCATTTTTTTACGTCCTTGCAGGAAGTGACATCATACAGCAATCCTTTGAATATCGTGGGGGGTCGGTTCCAGAAAGATGCTGTGATAAGTGAGATCTGTGAAGTAGTAATACATATTCACAGCTTCAGAGATTCACAGAATACTATGAGTTGGAAGGGACCCACAAGGATCATCTAGTCCAACTCACCATCTAACACCTGTACAGAGACCGAACGTATATATATGTAAATATGGCCCACCCCCCAAACCCCTTAGCTCCAAGCAGTGGGAGAAGCAGGAGCAAGCAGCAGCAAGCAGGAGCAAGTGAAGGAGAGCACCACATGAGAATCACAGAATACTATGAGTTGGAAGGGACCCACAAGGATCATCTAGTCCAACTCACCATCTAACTCCCGTACAGAGACCGAACGCACACCCCAGAGGGTTTGATTTATACACATTTTAGAAAGTTTTACAAAGCCTCCCCATTGTTTTATTAATTTTGCAACACTGTTACAAGCAAGCAAGCTCTGGGCAGCCCCCAGGCTAGCAGCACCTGATTGTACTGCCCTCCTGCCCCATGGGGCACAAACAAGGGGAAGCTGGAAAACGTCTTTGCAGGAAAAAAACCCGTGATGTACTGAAGCCGCTTAGGTGAACAGCGAAGTAGCAAGGGGTTATTGTATATAAAAAATTCTTATCACCCATACAAGTTCTCTCCTATTGTTTCCAAGGTGACTACTTGTAGCAATTATTGTTGCTTCAGACTTAGTAATGTTTGTCAGTACTGTGTCCAATGTTTTACCCTAGAGGATTCAAGTGCGTATGGTCTGATTTAGCTCGCATATAGTCTGACATCTGAACTGCACCTATTATTTGCTTCAGAAGACAAAAAAATGGTTTGAAACATTGTCTAAATAAAGGCAGTAAAAAGGAAAAATTTTACTCAAGGTCATTATTTACCGTTAAAGTGACTGTGATAATGATTGAGTCAAGGTGGCAATTTCTAACACAGTTGTTAATAATTGGTAGCTAGGTGAAAAGTAGCTAATTTTGAAGGGTAGCCTGCTATTAGCCTCTGAAATGAGGTCAGGCACATACCTTGTCCTTTTTACCTGAAAATTATTCCTGGACTAGTGACCAGCAACCTAGTGAATAAAGAAAGAAACCTAAGTTCCTACAGAAGAACTTTAGACAGTCACAGAGCTAGCTATCAAAGTCTTCACCCAGACGTCTTGCCCCTAATTTCAGTAGAAATGGGTGCAATATTAGTGCTATAAAAATTTCTGATTACCCTTAAGCAGTTTGGACTACTATAGCCTCCACTGAAATTGAAGTAGTGAATTAGCAAGTTGTGTCTCCAGGATATCACTATGCCATATTATTATACATATAACAGACACTAACAGAGCTCTAGACTTCTCTGCTTTGCAAAGTTCTTCCAGATATAAACTGGTTTAATCTGTAAAAATTTTTCTATGAAACTGGCTTTCAGCACTTTAAGAACATAAACAAAAATAACTTTTAAGGACTTCTTAACCATCCCCACTAACTAAGAGCATTTTTTTCTTTTTAGTTCTCTATTGAGAGTAAATGGAAGCTTAGATATGATTTTCAGGTTGTAGTCAGAGTTCCCCAAATCTTTATTTCTCAGGTGGGATGTGTACAGATACAAACTCTTCAAAACCTAAGTTGGTCTGTGTCGTAGTTTGACCCTGACCGGATGCCAGAGATACACCACAACCTCTCCTGGAGGAGAAAAACTAGAAAATAAAACTGGAATATAAAACTGGTCACAGGGAAAAAGCAAGGCAACTACAAGTAAAGAATATAAAGGGTTTATTTTCTAACTAACAAGATCAGAACTGCAAAGGAAGCATCATTTAGAAGGCAACCTTTTCCCCCCCACCCCTCCTTCTCTTACAACAGATGTCATATTCCCTTTTTCACCAGGAGACAAAGGGGGAACATAGGGTAGGGGTAAAACAGGCAAGTTGGTATTATCTGACCAGATCCAGGGTAGGGACCATCTCTCTGCCCTTCCATAAAGTTCTCTCTCTCTCTCTCTCACAAGAGGGAAAGGTCTTTCATGACCCCTCCCAAGCGAGANATACTTCTGGTTGATTTTTATGGACAGAAATAGCTTTAGTATCTATCATACTAGTGAACAATCATATTATGAAGCATGGTTTCTTCCATCCTACATGAATGCACAGTTGCTCAGAAAATAACTACATTCATATCTCGTTTTATTCGTGAACAAATTCAGTTGAGAACAAGAGGACATGGCCTAAATCAACCAACCAATGATCCCTATTTACCATCAGAAGAAAGCTTTCTTTATTCAGTTATTCCTTAAGAACAACATGAACATCATATCACCTCAGTAAATCACTAAGTGTAGATTAACTTTGCTTTACTGATGAAACTTTGCCCCAAAACACTGTGTACAGAACATATGTTTTGAATTTTCTGTACATGCATAGTAATAGAATGTTCCTTCATTCCAAATAAAAACACGTACTAGTACATTTTAGAACACTTTTCTTCTTAGCCAGCATGAGGGTTGACTTATATATAACTAAATGTTCCTTTCTATAGGAATTCCAAATCAATTCCGAGGAAGAAAACATCTCTACATTCTTAAGATAGTGTGCATGGTAGAAATATCAGAAATGTGTTTCGGAATGTGTAGGAATGCAGACTATGTGTGCTTTCTATGACTGAATAATATAAACAAAAAATTCAACATTAAGTGTTCCTCCCTATTACCTACTCAGTTCTGAGGAAACACAATGGCTTTCTGAATCCTGGACACTCCAGGAGCAGTTCCATTTTTCTCATTCATCCTGAGGTTGACCAGACTTTCTCTGGATGCTGGGATTCAGTATACACCTACTTTAGTGCCTGGCTTTGACTGGCTGCTCCCTGCAGCTGAAAGTGGTGGTCATCAAGCTTAACTACAGAGTTTATATGTGGGAACTGTCTCAGGCCTTATAAAGAAACTGGGCTTAAATGGAAAAATTGAATTAAAAAGCAAGGACTGTAAACAGTCATCAATAAATCTGAAAAGAGAGAGATTTTAGAGCTTAGTCCCTAACTAAGCACACTGACTTATTTTGTCATGAAGCTGATCAACTAACAAGTTTCTTTATCTTCTGTGTATCATTAATTGGCCTGTGCACTGGGCTAGGTTTTGAGAAAAAGGAGTAGTTTTGTCATTTATGCTGTGGATTAGTTTACAGTAAACATAGGATGATTTCCCAATTCTGCCACAGACACCCTACGATACAAATGGCATGGTATAGAGTTTCTTTCCTTCCTTATTCACCAAATAGAGGATAATATTATCAGAAGTCTTAAACTTCAGTGCTATGTTTTTACTGATGTAATGATGATGAATGGCAGTAAGGAAACAGTGCAAATAATCTTACTGTGAAGAAATATCCCATGAATGTGAATTTTGTTCATATAACAGTAAATCAACAATCTGTAATGTTTTCTGCAGTTGGCCATTTGGTAGTAAGATCATTAGGCCTACAGTATGGTCAGATACCTCTATAGTTATTTTTTTATACAGCTGAGATCAGGATTTGGCCCTTACATTTAAATCGCCCTGATGAGTTCTGCTTCTCAAAATAATTAAGAAACACATTGCAGAGAGTGAATGGTATGCTGAAATACTAGCTCATCCATGAAATCTTTTCTTATGAAGACTTAAAAGAGCATTTCCCACACTGTCTCCCTCATCCATTTCAGCTCCAGTAGTCTACAGCAAGAACTGACCATGAATATGCCAGATCCACTGAAGGCAGAGTTTAATTAGTGTTGGTTATGGCCTACTTACAATGCTGGCTGCAAAGCTCAACCCTCCCCTACAATTCCATAAGCCTAAGTGAACAATTTTGCTTAAACTATGGAAAAGTGATATTTTTCAATGCACTCATCCAAGAAGAGAGCGGTCTGCAAGGGATGTTGTGGGCAACAGCATGCTGAGCGCTTTAATGAGTGCTTATAATGGTACTTTTTGTTCTTGCCATCAATTTTGGCAGAAGATTTGTCTTTTTGAGGCTGAAAATAACTACAAGAACAGTATTTGAGAGATACAAGTGTGAGCTGTGGGCTTTGCACTGTACATCACTGTGAGAAACTATGTTGCCTCTGAAGAGCTCATGTTATTAGCACAGTGTGGAGTGCCTGCTATGAACACCAAACCTTCACAAATCTAAGAGGATCTGATATTTTACAATCTTGCAAAGACACAGGAGCTCTGATGAGTTCATTGCTCTTTATTAATGCTCATTTTTTATAACATGGGTAAGCTAGCCAGCCTGTGGTCTGGACTCTGCTCTATATTCTTGCTCCCTCCTCACTGTTCTTTAAGAGCATATTTCACCCTTCCAGAGGCTCCCACAGCCTCAGTCTAGTTGTTTTTTCCAGAGTGTTAAAGGTTCTAGGGACTTCAGAGGATAGCCACAAAATCCCTGAGAGCAGTTGATAAGGTAAAATGACTGGGATTAGGCAGCAGGCAGGTTTTAATTCTGATTCATGGAGGTGTTTAGAGAAGGGCAACGAGGATGGTGAAGGGACTGGAGGGCAGGCCCTACGAGGAGCAACTACAGGAACTGGGACTGTTCAGTCTGGAGAAGAGGANCGTCATCCTTCACTAACTTGAGGAGGTGTCAGAGCTTGAGTTACACACTTTCTGAATCTGCCATAGGCTTCCTAGTAAACTGACACAGAAAAGACTCTTTTGCTTCCTGAAGGTGACCAACAGGAAACCATGGGAGAGAACACCATTGGGGTAGGCTAAGCAAGAGAGAAGTGGACCCTTCCCAGAGGATCCAATGTGCAGAATATAAATCCACACCAAATGCCACATCCAGTTGGTGGCCAATCCCTAGTGGGGTTCCACAGGGATCAGCGCTTGGCCCAGCATTGTTTAATATCTTTATTGATGATATGGACAGGGGAATTGAGTCCACCATTAGCAAATTTGCAGATGATACCAAGTTGGGGGCAAATGTTGAACAACCAGAGGGTAGAAGAGCCCTTCAGAGAAACCTTGATAGACTAGAGAAATGAGCAGATTCGAATAATATGAGATTCAAGCAGTCCAAATGCTGGGTTCTTCACTTTGGATATAACAATCCCATGCATTGCTATCACCTGGGGGACGAGAGGCTAGAGAGTGGTGAAATGGTGAGGGATTTGGGAGTAATGGTTGACAGAAAACTTAATATGAGCCAGGAAAGTACTCAGGTGGCTAAGAGGGCCAATGGCCTCCTGGCCTGTATCAGGAACAGTGTGGTCAGTTGGACTAGGGAAGTTATTCTTCCCCTATACTCGACACTGGTCAGACCACATCTTGAATACTGTGTCCAGTTTTGGACTCCTCAGTTTAAGAAGGATGTTGAACTGCGTGAGAGGGTCCAGAGAAGGGTGACAAGGATGGTGAAAGGACTGGAGAACAAGCCCTATGGGGAGTGACTGCAGGAGCTGGGGTTGTTCAGTCTGGAGAAGAGGGGTCTCAGGGGTGACTTGATTGCTGTTTACAACTACCTTAAGGGAGGTTGCAGTCAGGCGGGTGCAAATCTCTCTTCTTAGGCTGCCAGCACCAGAACAAGAGGACATGGCCTTAAGCTACGCCAGGGGAGGTTTAGACTGGATGTTAGAATCACAGAATCACAGAATATTATGAGTTGGAAGGGACCCACAAGGATCATCTAGTCCAACTCACCATCTAACACCCATACAGAGACCGAGAGCACATCCCAGAGCGGTAACACCAACCTAGATCCCTCACAGTCTAGCAGGCCACTCCGAGCCGGAAGGGGCTCAGGATCATCCAGCCCTACACCCCCCAGCTAGACCATGTCACTAAGCTCCTCGTCCAGTCTTCTCTTAAACACTTCCAGGGATGGCGACTCCACCACCTCCCTGGGCAGCCCATTCCAATATGCAATTACTCTCTCTGTGAAAAACCGCTTCCTAACATTAAGATTAAGGAAGAGCTAGGAAGAGCTAGGGTTAGGAAGAGCTTTTTCACAGAAAGAGTGATCCCTCATTGTAATGGTCTGCCCAGGAAGGTGATGGAGTTGCTATCCCTGGATGTGTTTAAGAAAAGACTGGATGAGGAGCTCAGTGACATGGCCTAGATAATTGGAGGCTCGGATGGACAGAGTGTGGTGCCCATGGCTCCGTGTTTGGGAGTGCGATCCCTGTGTAGTAGTCACTTGTGAGTTGGACTAGATGGTCTTTATGGGTCCCTTCCAGCTCGGAATAACCTGTGAACCTGTGTCTTAAAATGGTATTTGAATCATGCATTGCCTTTAACTTGGGTGTTGAAAGCTGTGGAAATTTGTTTAAGTCTTACTGTGGTGCCAGCAGAAGGAGTAAATCCAGTACTGAATTCAAAAATCCTTATTCCTTAGTCTATGTGAGTCACATGAAAAAGCAAAATAACGCCGCTTGCAATTCAGGATAATATGGAGAGATTATGTGAGAGTGTGCTCAGCCAACACGTAATTGGCTTTGAGATAATAAAAGAAGTTAATTCCATTAGAGTCATGAAGGGAATTCTGGAGCTTTTGACAATTGTTTTCAAGCACTTATAAACAAAGAAATTATAAATCCAGTTGCATGATGAGAAAAATATATAGTCTCTAACAAAGAGCACAACTGGCTACAATTGAATTTTCAATAAACTAAGCTTCCAGTTATTATGCAAGTACAGTGCTTCAGATAGCTGGGTATGTTCTATAAGTACCTAAGTCTGGATTAAGATCATGTGACTGGCCAGAGCAAAAAGTTGCTTCGGTCTGACAGGCTAGAACTTCAGTGATCTTCACTAAGACATATATAGAATAAAAGCTTACTACTGTTCTTCCTGCTGAAGCCCAGCCAGGAACAACAGAAGGCACAGTGCTGATGTCATGGTCTGGAGCTGTTAGGTCTACATTTATCAAACTAGACATGCTGTGGAGGCTAAAGAACAGATTGCAAGTATTGAGGGCTTTAAATCCAAAAAGCTTCATACTGTTTTGATAGCTTTAAATAAAAATCTACTTAAACTAGTAATGAACCTAGAGAAAATCCTCTATGCTGACTGTGCTGACATCTATGTTATTATTTGTCAGCATCATAAAAAAATATGTGAACTCATGATCTTGTCTCATGGAGACAAGAGACTTCTAGCCATACCTCTGCTAATACCAGAGGGAGTAAGTTTATTTGAAAACAGGCATTTGTTCTAAGTATGAAACATAGAAAGCATTTGGTATTAATATATAGATGTTTAAATGGCACCTGTTATGCGTTGCTTAAGAGATTTTCAGTGCAAGTGAGCTGTTCTTAAATCCCAAAGGCACCAAAAGATAACCGATGTACAGATAAATATCAATACATGAGTGGAAAGAAAACAGTTGGCCAATTTTTATTGTGAAGTCTTATCCACTGAATAAAGAGTTTATAGCTTATGCATACAATTGTTTCCATTTTGTACAGATTTTTGTTTCCATTTTCTAAAAATCTGCTTTTGATTACCTCTCCATATGAAAAAACTGTTTTTTCTTTATCACTGAAATAAACCAAGCAAAAATATAGGAATTTCTTCTCA
Source organism: Pitta sordida (assembly GCA_013390025.1). Lineage (NCBI taxonomy): Eukaryota > Metazoa > Chordata > Aves > Passeriformes > Pittidae > Pitta > Pitta sordida. Next base: position 11,593 of record WEKX01010563.1, read on the forward strand.
TTCCTTTATGCCTTCTAGATGACCTAGAATATTTAGTGGCAAAATCTATTACACATTTTATCTATTACACTATTACACATACTACGCATCTTGCAAACAGCCTGTATTGTTCCACTGCATTGCTCCGTATGGCATGCCAGTCACCTGTAATACAGTTGTTATACGCTTTTCAAGTAAAGTTAAGCAATTTATCCCATAGATTACTGCCGGGCAAATTACATAACATCATTACATTACATTACATTACATGACATGACATTACATTACATTGCATCAGTTAAAACATCACTTCTCGCTGCTTCAGTTTAAAAAAGAGACACTCATTTTCAAATTTTCATGGCTATTCCTAAGAAGATATTTAATGCATCCATAAACACATTTTAAGGAATGAATTTTCATTTTGTTTTTGCGGCTCGGCTTTGACATTAATGCTCTAAAGACATTCTGAACATTATCTGGATAAACATGAAAAGTATCCTGTTGCAATTTAGATTTTCTAAAAAGCAAGTAGATTTTATGATGACCTGTTCAATTATTAATTTCAGCAAAACCATCAGCTCTAGAAAGATGTGAACTTCCTATGGTATGGCAGAGTCAATAAATTATTTAAAAAATGAAAATTCATTTCACTTAAATTATTTCCAAACTTCTGGATTGCAAAATGCTAAAATGTCTTTTCTTTCCTAGGAGAGACATACAAGTATTAGATTTTAATTTTGTTAGGAAAAAATAATATTTCAGCAAGATTCTTTTCCTTCCTATTTGAATCTTCCTCATATACCTCATCTGTTGTGAAGTGGTGAAGTTTTTTTATTAAATGCATACATTAAATAGGAAGTTGGTATAAAAGTTATCTTCACTGAATAATTTTAAATATAGTTTCATCATGGGTGCTTACACTTAGACTCATACCTGATGAACATCAGATTTTAATATTTCTGTTCCTGAGGCAATGGCATAAGATTGAATCTCACCTGGATTACAGCTGGTTGCAATTTTCTGCAGAAAAATACCCCCCAAAACAAAAAACCTCATAAATATTTGTTTCTTTGGAAAAAAGAAGTTTACTTACTTGTATCCATTCTTCTTTGATATATGTTCTCAAAATTTACACTTTCTAGACCTATATAAGCCTTGTAGCTGGATGATTTCCTACCATAATGATACTTATTGGAATATAAATAAAACTGACTGGTATCCCTCTCATGTGTACAAAAAGGCTGAACATTTGCACCTGCAACGTCCTCTGACATACAAAATTCCTATCATGTATAGAGATTTTGAAGAAGAGGTATGAGAGAGAGGGTACGTATAGACAGCCAGGCAGGTTATAGGGACTGATAGTCATGGGACCAGAATGAGTAAGGGACGTAACTGGTGGGCTGTACACACCACCTCAGGGGAGCACAGGGGCAAGCACTTCTTCAGGGACCATCCTCATAGCACAACCTGGAGGCTCAGGGTGGCAAAACCAGGCATTAGAAATAACATTGTCATATTCAGAAATGCTAAAACCTATTGTTAATAGCAAACTGACAAGTGTAATTATTTTCAAATTCAAGATGTTAGGAAAGAAAAAAAGAAAAAAATTATTTAGTTTATATTGGATTACATATATACATGTATCTCTGTTCTTTAAGAGTTATTTATTTACAGCTCACCAACCAAACTCTGAAAATCTTCTCCTTAATGCTACTGAGGTAAGCACCTAACATGTGTGGCTTTATTTAAATGGTGCCCTAAAATGTAATTTCTTACAAATTGTCTCTTTTCTCTTGCCTAGAAGATGAGTGCAGCTTTCATTACTGAAATTTCAGTGTGACTAGAGGCAAGGTTTAGAATAAAAAAAATAAACTTCTCCTATGTAAATGGTGTGTATTAGAAGTTGCTGACACTTAACGTATTGTTATCCTCTTAATTCTGAAAAGAGACTACCAGTATCAGCAACAGCCTCCCAGAACTCTAGTGATTTGGGGATTCAGAAAAT
>WEKX01010564.1:0-16190 GCA_013390025.1 Pitta sordida
CTACCTGACGGGAGGTTGCTGCCAGGTCGGTGTCGACCTGTTCTTTCAGGCTGACGACACCAGAACGAGAGGACATGGCCTTAAGCTACGCCAAGGGAGGTTTAGACTGAATGTTAGAAAGAGGTTTTACACAGAGAGAGTGATTGCTCATTGGAATGGACTGCCCAGGGAGGTGGTGGAGTCACCGTCCCTGGGGCTGATTAAGAGACGACTGGATGAGGAATTTAGTGACATCGTCTAACTGGGGGGTGTAGGGCTGATGGTCCTGTGAGTCTCTCCTGGCTTGGATTGGCCTGTGAGCCTGTGAGGGATCTAGGTTTATGTTTATTTCTCTGGGATGTGTGTTCAGTCTCTGTACGGGAGTTAGGTGGTGAGTTGGACTAGATGATCCTTGTGGGTCCTTTCCAACTCTGTGAAACCATGATGTTATTGAACTCTAGTAAGGTTTTGTCATTTATTTCTGAAGTAAAATGGTATCCTCCATGATGATCGTCATGGGTGGCTTTCAAAATAAACAGCAACCAATTGACAAAAGATAAAGAATAGCACACAATGAAATGCTGATGCTTCATATTTTCTAGTAGATAATTATTAGGACTGTGTTTTAACGGTATTTGGACTTATCTGAAATATTAAATTGTCTATAAAGTTTATTTGGACATTCAAATACTAGTAGGAAAAAATCCCAAAAAGCATCCCATAGTAGTACTCCAGGAGAATAACACGTAAAAAGGTGCCTTTGGCACTCAAGTAAGCAGTCCTGATTTTGTTCAGTGAAGCTGAAAGACAAAATCTGTTTATGGCTTCAGGCCATCAAGTCAAAGAAATATGTGTCCACAGTGATGATAGGCAAGGGTCAGAGACTTGGTGGTGATGTATCTGCTCTATGATTGGAATTGTTAACATTGTTTAAGCTCTGTCTGCAGAAGGAGCTGAAACTCTCTTTGCCCCACTTTGTTCATGTACCTACCAGCATTGCATGCGGAAGTCCTGTCCTCTGATATCTATTTGAAAACTAGTGTGACCATCTAACTAAAGATAGCAGCGAAGGTGAAGGTAGAACACAGTTTAACTAGAAAGAGGAGTTTAAGTTCTCATGTTAAAAATTAAACAATACACAATAGAAGAAGTCATCGTTATAAAGAATACATTTACAGTGAACCTCCGCGTATTTGCGATCCGCTATTTGCAGGCTTCAGTATTTGTGGGTGATTTTTCCACAAGTTGTGTGACCTCGGCACATTAGCAGAACCTACTGTGACCTCAGCCCCGGTCTCAGGACCCACCCTCCTTCAGACCTTATTAGGGGAGAGGGAGTGGCTACGGGGGTGGCGTACTTGACTACGTAGGGGGTTTGCTATCTTTGTGGATTTCATGACTCGCGTGAAGCAGACCAGACCCAAAAACCTACAAGTAATGGGGGTTCACTGTAATTAGAACAGCTGTTACAGTGAAAATAGAAACCAGCTTTCTAGCCTTGTCTTATACAGTGGCTGAATCATTTTATAATAAAAATATAATAGCTAAAAATATGGTTATTGTGGCCTAGTGAATACCTCTTACTTTAAATTCTACATTTACTGTTGAACTTGTAGAGGCTCTTTGGCTAAGAGTGTCTGTTTTGCTCTTCTCTGGAACTAACCAGTGGTAGAAGAATCACAAATGTTGGGCTATGAATTGCATTACAAAGGGAAAACTGTTGTGTGGAAGGAAATTAGAGCACTATAATCCATGTTCACATACAGAATCATAATTTATTGTCCTGTTTTTCGATGTACTACAGCTCTCACTTTTGTAAGGTGAACAGCAAGAAATAAGTTCATATTATCCTACAGTCATAAAGATCATTTGTTCCAGTTGCCACTTCGTGACTCTTGCTTAAGTTTATGTATTATTTGTTTTCCTTTCTCTAGGTCTAGGAAGTCTGGAAAATTCCTTTAAGGCTGCTGCCAACACTGAGGGCTCAACAGCCTGTTATTGGTTTGCTGAAAGACCATAATTTTTTTGTTAAGAAATTAAGAAGTGCATGCCCAAAAAACCCATTGGCAACAGAACTTCTAGCCTTATTACAAATTTGATCAGACTGATACATTGTGTTCTAAAAGCATGGACACCTTAGGTTATGCTTTGTCTTTTTTTTGTTTCTTTGGAGCAGCACATTAAGAAATTGAGTTCAAATTCTATGTCATTTTAATTGGTGCAGCAGAGAAATTGACTTTCAGTGGCAAAATGTCAAGTGTTTCTTTTGGCTCATCAAAGTAAATTTGTCAGGAAAAGACTATCATCTCATATAAATAGCAATCAGTGCAATTAATTTGTATGTTTCAATTAGCTTGTGATCTAATTATTGCATGGTATGAGGATAACAGCTGAGGACTTCAAAGAGACAAAAATGCTTCTCCTCTCTGCTTTGCTGTTTTCTATATTGTTGGCTCGTATTCATAGACTTGAATAAATGCTTTGTGATAGTTTTTTGAACTTTACAGCTTAATTTCACACCACCTTTCAAGTTAGTTATAGTGTGAAACTCAAATGCCAGTGCTACTAAATTGCCAGAGGAATTAGACTAGTTCAAGTGACAGAAGAAAGACAGACATTCCATGAAGTGATGACTATATTTAAACTATTAATGTGTTGAGATTAAATCTCACAGACCTGGTGGCACAGGAAGAGCATTAAATAAAAACTGAACTTAGGCAGAGTATGATAGAGCCAACAAAATACTAACATATCTACAATATAGTTGCTGCTGTTTTGAGATGCCAGAGTTACACCTTTAGTGTAACAGCATACTATTCAGAACAAGAAGAGAGTTTCAGATTTGCTTTCAGTTTTATGAGGCTTTGTCTGGAAAAGCTGTTTTCTATGGAGGGAGTACTTCAGCTGTTTCTGAGGTGGGAACTGTATCCTTAGCTCCTTTACTTATCAAATAATTTTAAATAATTACTAGGAAAATCCTACAGGGTTCTGCTTCATATTATTTTTGCACAATAAAGCTGAAACGCATTTCTATTGTTAATGGTGGCCAATATCTCATATCTCCAGTCATTGAATAAAACTGGGAAATTTCACCTTGTAGCAGTTAGACCCTGGCTGAATGTCAGGTACCCACTAAAGCTGCTCTCTCACTCCCTTCCGTAAAAGGACAGAGAAGAGAAAATACAGTGATCCTCCGTTACTTGTGGGCTGTTGCGTCTGGTCCGCTTCATGCGAGTTGTGAAATCTGCCAAGATAGCATACCCACTACATAGTCAAGTACGCCACCCTCGTAGCCACGCTCCCTCCCCTAATAAGGTCTGGAGAAGGGTGAGTCCTGAGAGCGGGGTTTGTTTCAGATATCTCGCTGTGCTCCACCAGGGCGGGCAAGAGCCAGGGCAGGGGGGGGCCAACCTCTGAGGACAGGACCGGCATGGGGTGGAGGGGCGCATAGCGGCGTGAGCGGCGGCGGGGCGCAGCGCGGCGCGTGAGTGAGAGACAGGGACGGGATCGGGGTGGCGGTGTGAGCAGCAGCACAGCGTGGTGTGCGAGCGAACGATGGGGATGGGGCGGCAGCGCGCCACGCGAGCGACGCAGACTGGTTCAGGGCAGGGGGTTGCAGCGAGCCCTGTGAGCGTGGTGGGGGCAAGTGGGGATGCAGCTGGCTGTGTGAGCGGGGAGGCGTAGGGGGGCGGGGCCGGTGTCGTGAGCCGCGTGAGCAGTGGAGCTGGGGGCTGAAAAGACTGAGGTCGTAGTAGGTTCTACTCATGCACCGAGGTCACACAGCTCGTGGGAAAATCACCCACAAATACTGGATCTCGCAAATACCAGATCGCTAATATAGGGGGGCTCACTGTACAACACAGGGTTTCATGAGTTGAGATAAAGACTGTAAGAGATCCTTCATGACCAAAACAGACTCAAAGTAGGCATACTAATTAAATTTATTGCTAACAAGATCCAAGCTTAACTATTAGAATGAAAATAAAGCCATCTTCCTCCCAACCCCCTCCTCCCAAGTTCTATCTGCTCCTCCCTAGCAATGCAGGGAGATGGGAGTGGAGGTTAGAGTCAGTTCTTGTTTACTGCTGCTGCTCAGAGAGAGGAGTCTTTTCTCTGCACCCTGTCCTTCATGAACTTTTCTACCATGAGTCCATCCCACAAGCAATAGTTTTTCAGACACTAAAGTCACATGGGTCACTTATGCACAGAGTGTAGTCCTTCAGGTCCAGGCTGCTCCAGCATGGGTACCCCACAGGCCACAAGTCCTACCAGGAAAATCCTGCTCCAGTATGGCTCCTCTCCCCATGGATCAGCAGGTCCCTGCCAGGACCCTGTTCCAACATGGACATCCCCTGGGGTCATATTCTTCTTCCACTATCCAGCTGCTCCAGTGTGGATCTCCTCCACAAGCTGCAGGGGGATCTCTCCACCCCTGTTGTCCTCCATGGGCTGCAGGGGCAGAGCTGCTCCACCATGGTCTTCACCACAGGCTGCAGGGGAACTTCAGCTCTGGAGCACCTCCTATCCCTCCTTCTGCATTGACCTTGGTGTCTGCATTGTTGTTCACATGTTCTCACTTTTCTCTGCTCTGGCTCCCATCTTCATCTGGCTGTTAACTTTTTTCTTCCTTCTCAAATATGTTATCATCGAGGCATTACGACCACTTCTGATTGGCCTGGTCTTGGCCAGCAGTGAGTCTGGCCTGGCCCTGCTGGACACTGAGGAAGCTTCCAGCAGCTTCTCACAGAAGCATCTCCTATAGCTCCTCCTGCTACCAAAACCTGGCAGCAGAAACCCAGTACAGTATCCAACCAATTTCTTTTCATTAGTGTAGCTGATTTTGCAAATGTAAACAGCATTTTGGGACTTGGACTAGATGATCCCTTCCAACTCAGAATGACCTGTGAACCTGTGAAAAGTGATGCTGTTGTTCATAGTAGAACAACATATAGCTCTGGTTGTAACACTTTCAGAATCACACACAGAATCACCTGAAAGTATAGAATTTAAACACTTCTATGAAAGCATTGTGAGAAGAATCTCATATATATCACACAAAGGTCCTCTTTGTTAAAGAATTTATCCCCCAAGTATCCTGTCTACTGTCTTGTGAGACAAAGAAGAAAACATTTTTTGCTGCAGCCTTTCAAACACCCTAAATGAGGAACAGCCTGTAATTCCCTGACTGGGAATTGAACCAGGGTCCTGGCAGTGAGAGCGACGAATCCTAACCACCAGAATAAAGACACTAGATGAGTGTCTATTTCATTTCACAATACTCTAAAATATTATCCATGGTACGTGGAGATTATCCTGTTTCTCAGCGTAGTTGTCTCTTCTGTGAGGTTTCTGGTTTCTTTCAAGATAATTTTGAGGAAGTATATTTCATACCTTGTTGATTCTTCTATTTAAATTATTCTATAGTTTTAACAAGATTCTCTCTAATTCATTATTCTGAATCACTTCTTTCTCTAAAGTCTTGTTGCTACAGTTAAATAACATCTGTTAGATAAAAGTTGAATATTTCAGCTATTTTTAAGAGTTGTATAGTTAAGAATATGCCATAGCCTAAAAGAAAATACTTTCAGTGGTCCACAACATTATGAAGAAAGCAACAGCAGTATTTAATTAGCACACATATACTCAACAAATGAAATGTGTTAGTGTGCAACTAAGATTAGAAATGCTTAAATCTTAGTTGACAGGATTTATTTAAATCATGACAGATCTTTAAAGTCACTGGTGTAAACACCTGAATTGTTTTTAAGCTTACCCTAGCATTTCTAGGCTTTCAAATTAATTATTAAATTAGTAATTCATACATATAATAGTTCAATTTTATATTTTTCCATGTCATCTTCCTGTTTTACAGGAAATAAAATAGTTGGATTTCAAGAAGATTATTACCTTATTAAGAGAGGAATAAATAGAAATAAATGTTCTCTTAGTCACCTGTATTTATACTCTATTTTTCTTTCCAGCATGCTAGCACCAGTAGGTTTTACAACTTTCTGGTTTTATCCTGGTATTTAATAAAAATCAGTACTCTGTAGGAAAATACGGTTCTGAAGATATAGAGAAACTGAAAATCCAGGCCATTATACTGAGAAGGTTTTCAGTAAAGAAAGACAAAGTGTTCAATCCAATTTATTACATTTTCATTACTGTCTGGCCTGAAGCATCTATTTTTCTTTTCTGCAGTTTCAAGCAAACATTTTCCATCCCTGTCTTAAACCTGTACAACCACTACATACACACACACACACACAAACTACTTCTCCAATTTTTCACCAAATATAAAAAGACTAAATCTCTTCATAAGAGCTCATAACATTTCGTAGTATAAGTCCTGGCTGTGTTTAAATTCATATACTTTCCCATTCTCTCCAGCTTCTTTCTCCAGACATGGAATGAAATGAAGAATCACTTTTCATCAGATCCTGTATCCAAACTTCTGAGGGATCAGGAGCTCAAGGAACACCGTAACATTGTTCTTCTCTACAGATGAGACCCAGCTTAAAACATCTTTGATGGAGTAGACTCAAAGATCACTCTAACCTCTCCCACTAAACTCCCCTAGAAAAATGCAATTTTTTTAACAAGGAAAATATAGGATTATAAAGATTATCTGCTGATTTCGTATCTAGTGCTGCATATCATAAATCTTCTTAAATTTGTTTAGAGTTTTGTTCTCTCTATTCTGATGTGTAAGCTAGGTTCTAAAATGACAGCTTTCTGAGGGGTAGTTAAAGACCAGACTTATTAATGTCCACTCTGTATTCATTTACTTTAGTGCTAATATTGGCCGTTAGCTTGCATAATTTTCTTTAGAAGTGAAAAGAATTATCCAACTTAGTCCTCCTTCTGCTAGATTAAACTAGCATTTTATTGTTTCATCCTGAAAGGCTGAAATCCCATTTTCTTATATATTCTGTTTTTAGAATGTTGGTTACCTGAATTGTCCATAACAATTTGTCATCCCACCAGGTGAGATTTATTGAGGCCAAGTTAGACTGTTATATTACCATCTATGCCAAAAATGTCTCACTTCATATACTCTAAAATTAGGTTTTCTTTTTTCATGCCTGCATCACTTGAATGAGTCATTCTGTTCTTAAATGCATTAAGATTGTTGTATCTACTAATTTCAAACTGAAAGGGAATGCCCCTTTAATTTGGCTAATTTTTTCCTGTTGAACTTTCATATAGTTAGTCCATGGCACTCTTTTAATCATAGCATTCTGTTATCTACTGAATAAATAGAGTCCACTCAATTTCAAGGTAGGGTTGGAAATGTATGTGAAATTGGAATGGTAAGTGGAATGAAAGGGTACATCAGCACTTGTAGAGTAAGGATCTCTGGTTTGTAAAAAAAGTTTAAAAAGATTCAATATTTAAAAATAAATAAATAAGAGATAAGAAAATACGTGGCTACCCGTGTTCATGTGTGCGCATACATGTGTACCAGCATCTCGAACACATGCTGGAACTATAAAAAAGAGCAGCAGCAAACAAACAGGGAATATATATTCTGAGTCTGGTAACAGGTAATCCAAACAGCAGATCATTCCCCAAAAAACCTCATTATGATTACTTGGAGACAATGTAGTCCTAAATATTTTCCTCTTACCATTTTTCTTTGCATGTGGTAATTTTTTATGTTGAGATAATTCTTATAGTTTTGTTTAATTAAATATGCTGAGATAAGCCATTCTTTATGCAAACATGATACAGTGAATCCTCTCTGTATCACAACTTCTCCTTCACGACCTCGCCCATTTCTGAAGCAATTTTTTTGCAGTCCGGCTTCACGGATCTGCGAGATTTCATGCCCAGTGCATGCGCTCTGCTTCTGCTTTGCTGAGGGGCGGTGCCAACTCTCTCTGTGAGGTGGGACGGGCCCCACCCCGGGCCTGGCTCCCCCAGGAAGGGGACGGAGGGAAGGTTCTGAGTTTCCCCGGCTCAGCATTGTGTTTACAGTCCTGTTGCAGCGTGCCCGGCCCCTGAGCCGGTCCTGTGTGTCTCCTTGCCCAGTCCCTACAGTGGAAGGGTCACACTGCACTATGTCCCAGGTGGCCACTGAGACTCAGTGCAGCACCGCCACAAGACATGCCATGTATTCATATGTACAGTGTATGCATGCACGTATAATTTATAGAATTTAAAAAAGTGTTGTGGAAGTTTTATACATGCTGGCTTTCTCAATGGCTTAATAAAATTCCAACTGCCTTCAGGGGCTCTGGACTGGGGACAGCAGGGAGTGCCTGGGGGGATATGGGATGGGGACGGTCAGTGTGGAAGGCAGAGCAGGCCCTTCAGTGTTGCTTGCCCGCCCGTGTGTGCGAGTTGCAAGCGGGCAGTGCTTATGTGTCTGTGCTACTGTTTCCATGGCTCAGGCAACGAAGGCAATGCGGTCTGTGCCCGGGGTCTACCGGCTGGCGCACCCGGTGATGACGTAGCCACAATGAAACTGCCTGACAAGTGAGGCAAGTGCTGTGTGCTGGGATGGGGCAGCAGTGGGATGTTCCCACACCNCCTGGAGCCATGGGCACCACACTCCACCCATACAAGCCTCCCAACATCTAGACCATGTTACTGACTTCCTCATCCAGTCTTTTCTTAAATATCAGGCGTTAGATGGTGAGTTGGACTAGATGATCCTTGTGGGTCCCCTCCAACTCATAGTATTCTGTGATTCTGTGATCTCCAGGGATGGTGACTCCACCACCTCCCTAGGAAGACCATTACACTAAGAGATTGCTCTCCTTGTGAAAAAGCTCTTCCTAACATCCAGTCTAACCCCGTCTGGTGCAGCTTAATGCCATATCCTCTTGTTCTGGTGCTGGCAGCCTGAGAGAAGATATTTACACCCACCTGACTGCAACCTCCCCTTCAGGTAGTTGTAAACAGCAATGAGGTCACCTCTGAGCCTCCTCTTCTCCAAGCTGACCAGCCCCAGCTCCCGTAGTCGTTCCTCATGTGATTTGCACAAGACTTACAAGTATTAAAGCTACTCCATATAAAAGTTAGATATAGTACATGAAATTGCCTACTAGTTGTAAACATAGACTTAATATTCATAATTGTAGCTTAAAACTCTCAAAATTGTGAAATCTTTTTAAAGTCATGTCTTTGGAAATACACATTGCAAAGCATTAAAACGATTTCAAAACATACTAACTGTGGTGATTAAATCAAGCACAGACTCCAGGCATCAGCACAAAATGGAGACACTTTATTGCAGTTTGAAGGCTTTTTATACATTTTATGTGCTGTTCCCACACATGTCAAATATTACTATTGATTTAAGCCTCATGCTGGTGGGCTTTTTATTACTTTTTGTGCTTGAGAAGAAATAAAAATTTTGACTATGCAATAACTTATATAAAAAAAAAATTCAATTCAAAATCAATTAGACCTCAAATGCAACCTTCCTGTGTTCTAATGATCTTAGAGAGAATTTTAAATCCATGTATCAAAGATTAATATCTGGCTACTTACAAAAAAATGAAAAGACATAAAAAATGTATATATTTGAGAGAAGAATTAATTGTGTTAAAAGGAAATATAGCTATTTTTGAACATCTATGAGAAAAAATTTTGCTTGTATAAAATATGCCAAATGATGGATATGTACATGCAAGAAGTTAGACTGAATATATAAGACATGCTAGTGTTTTTTGGTAATGGGATATTGCATATGAAGCTAGATTTTAGTGTTCAGCATATCGGAACTATGAAATATCTGACTGACATTTCATATTTAGTTCAGAAATAATATACATCTCATACAAAATGAGGACTTCTCACTAAATTAAGTTTCATCCTATCAATGTTGTTTATGTCCAACAAAATTTAGGTCAAAAGAAATATTTCTAAAAATCCAGAAATTAAAATATTTGTATACATTTTATTAAGTTATATTTGCAAATATTCTTTTTTTATTTTTCTAATAAGTAAAATCTAGCTTAAAAAAGAGTGACAGCTGTAAGCTTTCAGTAATATCTGAAATTTAGTGCACAAAAAATGTAAAAAGGCACCAAACCCCAGTCCATTTAACTCTTTAGTATATCATCATCTATAGCATGAAATACTGTTTTCTTTTATCTCACTACATATTAATACCGAATGTGTCACTGACATTCAGCAGTATGCCAGAAATTTGAGAAAAAGCACTTTTTAAAGCCATTTTTTCCCCCACAGTAGTTATTTTCACTATGTTGTCCATGCTAAGATTTCCCATTTACGTCTGCTTTAAATCAGTGAACTGCTTCAACACATGTAGATTATTCAGCAGCAAAACAGATTTACTCTCCCTAGATATTGCCAGAATATTTAGGCGAAGTCAGGTGTCTGTATAACAAGTGAGCTTGTGAGAAGATGTTTCCATTTTATTCAACGTGAAAAGCTCATCATTCATTGCAATTAAAATGCTTAGTGTTATGTTGCTGATACTTAAAACCTGAGGGGATTTCAAAGTAAAATTAAATGAGAAAAATATCTCAGAACAACTGTATGAAACCTCATCAGAACAAAAATCTGCCCATTTTTTTTTTCTCCTATTTAAATGGAATAAATAAAACAGAAGTTTGACTTCCACAAAGCAAGGATGATGCACCGGTATCGGCTGGGGGAGGAGTGGCTCGAGACTAGTGAAGTGGAGAGAGACTTGGGTGTACTGATTGATAGGAAACTCAACATGAGCCAGCAGTGCGCCCAGGTGGCTAAGAAGGCCAATGGCATCCTGGCCTGCATTAGGAACAGTGTGGTCAGTAGGTCCAGGGAGGTTGTCCTTCCCCTGTACACAGCNACTTCTCAGTTAAGAAGGAATTCTTTACTTCTGTGGCATACCCCTTTATTACAGGTCAGTCAAGTGTCCCCATTGCTAGATTTTTTACCTCATTTCTACTTAATAACAGGAGAATAACAGCTTCATAACTGACCACAATGACAATGAAGGAAATATATCATCAATTTTTCCCTGTCTCTCCTTAGTCAAAAGCCAGTAATTCAATAATCATTCAGTTCTACTTTATTGAAACATGTTCCTCTCCTCTGATTGCCTTTTTTTTTTTTTTCTTTTTCTGTCCAGTAAGTTTCATGAGTCTTTCAATGTCTTTTCATATTTGAAACAAATATTTTTGGTTATGCAACATTATTATGATAAATACAGATAACAAACTTACACAGTAATCCCTCGCTACATTGCAGGTCACCATTTTTGTCTTCAATATATCACAGGATTTTCACCCCCAGCTTTACCAGCTTTACTATATTTACCATATTTACCATTACTTAGCGGATTTTGCTTATCGTGTCATTTTTCTGAAGACGACCCCCATGATATTCAAGTGATTACTGCATGTATATAAAATACAATTCCTCACTTTTCACACCTCTGTACCATGCAAATAGAGCACAAATATGGGACATAAAAGTAGATTTATTTGTAAGTTGTAGCCCACAGTAGAATGAAGAAAACAAAGACATTTAATCAAAATATTTTCAATAAAAATATCCTTTTAGAAATGGCTTAGCAAAATAAAAACTTATTTTAAATGAAATCTGAGCAAAGAAAGAAGTTGCAAATTACTAGCTTGTGCCTTCCCGGAGTCCAGTTTCTCATATTACTGACAAGACCATTTCCTGTTCCCATTTTCCCCCACAACATGTTAAACACAACATCGTGTAACTTACAGTAGAAAAATTAGAAACTACACTGTATTTGTCTGCATTTGTAATATATATACAATAGTTTTTTTAAACTATTAAATTATTTTCATCAGTTCTTTCTCACTAACCTTTTTATTTTCCCTTCAAACAATATTTTCCATTAGCAAATGCAAGTCTTTATATTCAAATTTTATTTTTAGAAATGGGAAACCTTTTACTCCAAAGAGACACCTCAAGTTCTTTCTATAGACTGAGTACTGTGTTCAGTTCTGGGCTCCTCAGTTTCAGAGGGATGTTGAGATCCTTGAGCATGTCCAGAGAAGGGCGACAAGGATGGTGAAGGGGCTGGAACACAAGCCCTATGAGGAGCGACTGGGAGAGCTGGGGTTGTTCAGTCTGGAGAAGAGGAGGCTGAGGGGAGACCTTATCGCTCTCTACAACTACCTGAAAGGGAGGTGTAGCCAGCTGGGTGCCGGTCTCTTCTCTCTGGCTACAAGTGATAGAACAAGAGGACACAGTGTTAAACTGTGTCAGTGGAGATTTAGACTGGACATTAGGCGGAACTTTTTCACAGAGAGGGTGATCTCTCAGTGGAATGGGCTGCCCAAGGAGGTGGTGGAGTCACCGTCCCTAGAGGTGTTTAAGAAAAGGTTGGATGATGTACTTGGTGACATGACCTAGATAATAAGGTAGTGTGTTATAGGTAGGATGGTGTGTTGGTAGCAGGATGGCAACAGGTTAGGTTAGGTTAGGTAACAGGTTTGACTACATTAGATTAGGTAATAGGGGATAGGTTGGACTTGATGATCTCTAAGGTCTTTTCCAACCTTACTGATTCTGTGATTCTGTGATTCTCTGACTCAGCGTTTTTCTTAAACAGTGATGAATGAAACCACTGTACATGCAACCACCCCTTATTGTCTAGTCAGCTTACCACAATGAATATTGTATATACATCCTGCAAAAATCTTGATTTTGCTAGTATATCTCTATTACATAATATAATGCAAGAATGATTATGATGCAATTTCAAATGTGTGTAAGTTATAACGTTTTCATTTAGCTAACTAGCCATAACACTCTAAGTTCCCCTACCTGGTCTCCTCTATCCTCCTCCAACTTTTTAATGACTGACTGTCCTAGAAGAATCTACCTTTTTAACAGAGAAGGAAAGAGATGAACCACTGCGGTGAAAATTCTTGGAATTTATTTTAAAACTTATCCAGTCATGATTGGGTGCTGTTAAAGCTGATATAGACTTTTCACTGAATCAGCTGTATGGAAGACATCTGTCAGTTAGCCAGAAAATTAGAAGGAAGTGTAAATCCCTCATTTGTAACAGCTTTATTTGTAAGAGTGTATCTGTCAAAGCCTCAATGAGAAGAAGACTAAGAACCAACAAGTCTAAAGCTAGAAGTCTGCCTTATTAAATCATGGGTCAGCTTTCTCTCTCCCAGTTATTTCAGCTAATTAATACAAACCAGCAATCTTAGATTCACTTTATAGGTAAAAGAAATAATCATGTGTATCTATTTTATGCTGAAAAGACTTTCTTCTTGCTTTTACCCATTTATTAATTTCTTACATGAAATACCTTAAGGTTAACGGATTAAATTTAAAAGTTAACTTTTAAACAATGAATAAGAGCATAAATATTAACCAAAATGATTGAAAAAATACTATCTAAATTTAAAAGAAAGGTAGATTTCAGTTGATTGTGCATGGAGATTGAATGTCAGAACATAAAAATCTTCCTATATCTTGAGACTTCTGCTAAAGTAGAAACAATACAATCACTCCAATACACTGAAATAAAATAATAAAGTTATTATGACATGAATTTGTGACTTATAGAAAGAAATGTCTCCTGATGAGATCTATTGGAAGAAGTATGTAAGCAGGAATCCATAGAACTACTATAATATGAGTCTGATTTGCTGCATTTAAACAAAGGAAAAGTAGCCCCTCAAATAACAGAAAAAAAAACAAACCGCACAAGATACATCTTTATTCCCTTGTTATGAAATATAACATTTCCTTAAAGGAGTTAGGAACAGTGTGATCAGTCAGACTAGGGAAGTTATCCTTCCCCTGTACTTCTGCTCCTCTAAGTATCTCACCCTACATCTGCAGAGTTGTGATTTATTACATTTTATATTTCAGATCATTTACAATCAACTTTGGAAGAAGTTAAAAAGTTAAGCTGCTAATTGTACCAGACATATATGTGTTTATCAAGAAAAGAAACTGAGATCTAGAGTTTCTTTCATCTCTTAGCATGATGTTCATTATTAATTGCACTAAAATATAACACAGGAATTCAAGTGGGGTTTCTTTTCAGGAAAATAAGATGCACTTTAAAAAAAAAGTCTCAGATAATTAATCTTTTATTATCTTGGATCTGTGAATCTATATTGCTCTCCATCTGAATATTGTAATTCAGGAAACACAAAGAATAATATCAGTAATGAAATTCCAGATGAGCTAAGGAACTACTTCTTTCCTCCGAATTACTTTTATTCTTCTCCATCAGAAAATAATTTTCTGTTTCGTATTTTTCTAACATTTATTCTTTCATACAGTTCAATTTTATTCTTTAAGAGAATAACAGCAGATGTGACAAAGCATGAATACCAATTTAATATTTCTGATATTAGAAAATTACATCTAGAACATCATTTCAGTGGAAGACCGGATAAAATTCACTCTGTTAAGAAAACGTCTTCCTTTTGGGAAAAAAAAACCCCAACAAATCCACCTTTCTACCACATTCAAATATCTTTTCCTCCCCCCTGAAATAAACACTTTTAAGTGGATTAAGGCTTGGATGCAAGGATAAAGATATTACATAAACTATAATCAGACTGAGTTAGTTCTGTGTCAGCATATCATAGCTTATATTGATTCTGGGTTTCTGAGTTTTCAGAACATTTTCTTAAAGTCAGGTTAATTTTTAAGAAGCACAGGTTATCTAACAGTTCTATTCTAGTTTCAATATCTAAATTACTATGGTTTATTAGTACTAATTAGTACTTATATCTTTATCGACGACATGGACGAGGGAATTGAATCCATCAGCAGCAAGTTTGCGGATGATACNTCCTTTTGGGAAAAAAAAACCCCAACAAATCCACCTTTCTACCACATTCAAATATCCTTTCCTCCCCCCTGAAATAAACACTTTTAAGTGGATTAAGGCTTGGATGCAAGGATAAAGATATTACATAAACTATAATCAGACTGAGTTAGTTCTGTGTCAGCATATCATAGCTTATATTGATTCTGGGTTTCTGAGTTTTCAGAACATTTTCTTAAAGTCAGGTTAATTTTTAAGAAGCACAGGTTATCTAACAGTTCTATTCTAGTTTCAATATCTAAATTACTATGGTTTATTAGTACTAATATAGCATTTTATATATTGGTAATTATAAGCTACTAATCTGATATGCGGTTTTCTAGACATTCACTTCATAAGTTTATTAAAAACCAACTTTTTTCAGGTATAAATCTACTTGTTCATTCTTAATGAAAAAATAAATAGCTGAAAATAACAATTCAAATCATACAGAGAACTATATCAATTGGGGTAGACTATATTAAAAATATTTTCTTATTTTCCTATGTAGTAATAAGGCAAATGAATATAAAGAAATTTCATAAAACAAAGTTTTACGTCAGAACATTGTTTTATTTTCATTGGGAATTTGATTACTATTTCTAATCCTTCATGTGACTAGCATTCTGAACTGTGAATTTATTCCATCAGAATACACTGAGCTAGTAAATCACGGTTATTCCTCTTGCCACCAATTTCCTCTTATAAGATAAGCTGGGCATCTCAGGCAATATTTCACCACAAAATCTGTGCAATTAACATGGTATAGCAGATGTCAACTTTATTCCAATTTACTGAAAGACAAAATAATCAGAAATTAGGAGATAGAGAAAACAATGAGTTCATCATTAAGACGTTATTTGCATAGGAACAGGAAGATCTGATCTCTAAGTGAAATTCTGAAGACATTAAAAACTTCATTCTTCATGCAGTTCTAGAAAATCTGTCCTTTGATTTTGCCTACTATCAAGGAGTTATTGAATGAAAAGTTATCCTTCCCCTGTACTTGGCACTGGTTAGACCGTACCTTAAATACTCTGTCCAAATCTGTGCCACGCAGTTTAAGAAGACGTTGAGATACTCAAACATGTCCAGAGAAGGGCAACGAGGCTAGTGAAGGGACTGTAGCACAAGCTCTACCGAGAGCAGCTGAGGGAACTGGGTTTGTTTATCCTGAAGAAGAGGAGGCTCAGGGGAGACCTTGTTGCTCTCTACAACTACCTGAAAGGAGGTTGTAGCCAGGTGGGGAGTAGTCTCTTCTCTCAGGCTACCACTGACAGAATAAGAGGACAGAGTCTTAAGCTGTGCCAAGGGAAGTTCAGGTTGAACGTTAGGAAAAAACTTTCACTGAAAGAGTGATACACCGTTGGAATGGGCTGTTCAGTGAGGTGGTGGAGTCATTGTCCTTGGAGGTTCACAGGTT
>WEKX01010564.1:16236-30960 GCA_013390025.1 Pitta sordida
GCACACTACTGGCTCATATTAAGTTTCCTCTCAATCATAACTCCTAAATCCCTCTCCATTTCACCACTCTGCAGCCACTCATCCCCCAGTCAGTAGCGGTGCATGGTGTTGTTATGTCCAAAGTGAAGAACCTGGCACTTAGACTTGTTAAATCTCATATTTTTGAAGCCTGCCCATTTCTCTAGCTTGTCAAGGTCCCTCTGAAGGGCTCTCCTACCCTCTGACAGTTCAACATTTGCCCCCAGCTTGGTATCATCCACAAACATGCTGATGATATACTCAATTCCCTCGTCCATGTCGTCAATAAAGATGTTGAACAGTGCCGGGCCTAACACTGACCCCTGTGGGACTCCACTAGTGACTGGCTGCCAGCTGCATGTGGCACCATTCACCAACACTCTCTGAGCTCGTCCATCTAACCAGTTCCTAACCTATCAGAAAATGATTCTGTCCAGTCCATGCTCTAAGAGTTTCTCCTGAAGCTTACCATGGGAAACAATGTCAATGACTTTACTAAGATCCGAGTACACAACATCCATGGCCTTTTTTCCATCAACCAGGTGAGTCACCAGATCATAAAAGGAGATGAGGTGTTTAAGAAGAGACTAGATGAGATACTTTGTGACACAGTTTAGAAGATGTGATGGTGTTAGGCAATAGGTTGATAATAGGTAAGGTAATAGGTACTAAGTTGGACTTGATGCTCAAAGGTCTTTTCCAACTTTGTTGTTTCTGTGATTCTGTGAAGACCAGATATCTCACAGAAACTCATTGCCTTATCAAGATAGTCTTAAATGCAAAATTCAAACTCCAATCTCAAAATGGGGACTAAAAAGTCACACCTTACTCTTTCACTGACAAACTGCATTGTTTACCCATATTTGTGTAGCTTCACCAGAAGAGGTAAGTGCATAATTACACTGTATTGCAGTAATCAGTATAATAGTATCCTGAGAGGAGGGAACTGTGCCTCAAAGCCTAGGGAAAACCCAGGCTGCCTAGTCAAGGTGAATTTATATTCGTTGCATTTTTGGCAATGGGTTCTGAGATGAAGTGAGTCTCCATAACCAAAGAAAGTAATTCACCTTCAAATGCTGCTTCAGTCTGTGAATACTAATCTTACCTTACACGCACCGAGGAGAATAGTAAAGTTTTAGAAGAACTTCCATAATTTGGCCTTTCTTCTTGTCTCTCTAAGACACTGAACTATTTGACAATGGTTAAAATTAAAAATAATTCTTAAATAATTTTATATGTCTGACAGTGACCAAACCAGATACCACTGGAGATGTGATGGAAGCCTTGATGTAAGTGCAGTGTTTCAGTGAATATTCTAAGTTGGAAGGGACCCACAGGGCTCATCAAGTCCAACTCTTAAACAGCACCACTGTGTTCCTGGTGGGAATCGAACCTCGCCCCGTCTCCCACATGTGAGGCAGGGACACTCACCACTGTATTAAAATGGCGTTCAGCTATTGCCCTTAATAACAGTAGGCCAGGATCTATCTTTGTTCATGAAACCAAACAGTGTGGGTTGACTTGCATCCAGGCTGCTTCGTATCAATTGCATAAGGATAAAAAGAGTATGTTTGCATTTTGTATCATGCTTGCAATGCCTCTGCAAGCCTGTTACATATCTTTTTATCCACAAAAAAGGAGATACAATGAGAAGGTTATGCTGCACATCACCAAAATGCATGTTTTTACCTGATTTTGGTCTGGATCTATTGCAAGGTTTGACAAAG
Source organism: Pitta sordida (assembly GCA_013390025.1). Lineage (NCBI taxonomy): Eukaryota > Metazoa > Chordata > Aves > Passeriformes > Pittidae > Pitta > Pitta sordida. Next base: position 17,982 of record WEKX01010564.1, read on the forward strand.
GGAGTAAAATTTTGGGCAGTCTCATGGTTTTGCTGTTCCTTGTGAGTAATCATTTGAGATAACCGTTTTTTGATTTAAAATATTTCCAAGTCAGAACTTAAAGTCATGGGGAGCAGATTAATTAGGTGGGCAATCAAAAGTCAAAACCCTTATCTTGTTTCTTAGCTGTCTTTTTTTTCAGCAACATAGATGTATTCATAGTGTGGGGGATTGACCTGGGCCACCTGCCAGATCCCCATGTGGCTAGCGTCTCTCTTCCCTTCCTCAGAAGATCAAGTGAGAAAATAAGATGAAAAAGCTCCTGAGTTGACATGAAGATGGGCAGATCACATATCATAGAATCAGAGAATTGTCTAGGTTGGAAAAGACCTTAAAGATCATCAAGTCCAGCCATTAATGTAGTCCACCACTAAATCATGTTCTTAAGTACCACAGCTGCAGGTCTTATAAACCCTTCCAGAAGTGGTTTCTCATCCACTTGCCTGGGCAATCATTTCCAGTACCTACTCACCCTTTTCATGAAGAAATTTTTCCTAATATCCAATTCAAAACTCCTCTGGTGCAACTTGAAACTATTCCCTATTGTTTTATCTCTTGTAATCTGTAAGACTGACCCCATCTTGCTACAGCATCCTTTCAGGCAGTTGAAGAGAGTGATAAGTTACCACCACTGAGTCTCCTTTTCTCCAAGCTAAACATTCCAAACTCCCTCAGATAGTCCACATCAGACTTGTGCTCCAGACCCTTCACCAGCTGTTTCCCTTCTCTGGATACTCTCCAGCATCTCATGTCTTTCTTGTAGTGAGGGTCCCAAAATTTAGGATTTGAGGTGTGGCCTCAACAGTGGAGCAATCACTGTCCTAGTCCTGCTGGCTGCACTGTTCCTGATCCAGGCCAGGATTCCTTTGACCTTTTTAGTCACCTGGGCATACTGCTGGCTCATGTTCAGTAGCTGTCAGTCAGAACCCTCAGGTCCTTTTTCACCAGATGACTTTCCAGCCACTCTTCTCCAAGTGTGTAGCATTGAATTACATTGTTGTGACCCATTATAGTCATGGACAAAGTGGACTCGACTTTAGGAAAAACAGTTCAATTTATGATCAGTTAAAATAAAGTTTCATGGTGAGAAGCAGAGTCAAAAATTAAAATTCCTTTCCTCCATCCCAGTTCATCTCAGGCTTAGATTCATTGCTTCCATCTGCTATACTTGATTCCTCTATCCCGGGTAGTGCAGGGAAGTTGAGTGTGGGGATTGGAGTCAGTTTCATAACAACTGCTGTCTCCACTCATTCACAGAATCACAGAATCACAGAATCAGTAAGGTTGGAAAAGACCATAGAGATCATCAAGTCCAACCTATCACCTCTTACCTAATCTAATCTAGTCAAACCTGTTACCTAACCTGACCTGTTGTCATNCTGATCCTCCTGCAGCCACTCCAACCCCAGCCTATAGTTCTGCATGGGGTTATTGTAACCGAAGTGTAGGACACGACACTTAGACTGGTTGAACCCCATGCCATTGGATTCAGCCCATCTATCCAGTCTGTCAAGGTCTCTCTGCAAAGCCCTCCTACCTTCCTCCAGATCTACATTTATCCCCAGCTTGGTGTCATCCGCAAACTTGCTAATAATAGACTCCATCCTTCCACACTTTACCCTTACTCCAGTGTGATTTTTTTTGCATGGGCTGGAGTCCTTCAGGACAAACAGTCTCGAGACTGGACTTCCCACTACAGGCCATAGTTCCTTACAGGAGATCCTTTTTCATCTCAGATTCTTAATGAGCTGCAGCTTCTTCAGGGAATATCCAGCTTCTCTGCTGTGGTCTTCACAGGTTGGAGAGAAATATTTCTTCCATCATGGTATCTCTGACAAACTACAAAGGAACCTCTGCTGTAGTACCTGCAGCATCTCCTCCCTCTCCCTCTTCTCTGGGCTTGTCTCAGGGTTGTTTCTTACACTTCCCCTCCCTCCTCCCCCTGCCCTGCCATCACTGTTTGGGCAGTATTTTGCCCTTTCTTAAATTCATTTTCATAAAACATAAGTATCTTACCTGAGGGGATGATCTGCACGACCAGAACTCTCTTTGTCCATGATAAGGTAGTCCCACCTTCTTCTCACAGAGGTGACCACTGCCAAAACCTTGCCATGTAAATTCAACACCGTGTTATATCTCAAGACACTATATTTCACACCAGAATAGGAAACCGAGTACATTTAGGAAGACTGAATGAGCTGTGTGATAAATAAACACAAGCATGATGGAAGAGCAAAAGCTTGTATCCACAGTTTAAAATGTAATGTTGAGTGTGATGCCAATGTAGAGAAGTATCCGTGACAAAGGTTCTCTCATTGTTTGCCTAGCCCATTGATGAAATGATAGATATTAAGTTGTAGTTCAGACACTTTGGTTTGCCTTATCCAGTGAAGATCATGATTTATTCCATGTCTTTTTTCTAATATACACAGATAGAAGAATAACATCATTCCCATGTTAAAGAGAAAAATACATCATGTCTAGGTGCACTTTTGTAGAGTTTAATGAATGTCTAAAAGTTTAATTTAATCACTTTTTTCCAGAATCTCTCATCTATAACACCGCAGAGGGAATGATAAACCACAAAGGCAAAGAATAATTACTCTAAAGACAGATAAAACTGATATCTTAAAACATGTTTTCATTGGTGAACAAGTAAAAACTCTTAAACCCTAAAAAGGGGAAAAAAAGTATATAAACTAAATTCATACCTCAAGGACGAACATGATAAGGTGAGAATAAAACTATTTGCAATTTAAAAAAATACAGCCAGTTCCAAAGACGACTGTCAACCTGTCTGTATTCCATTCAAAATCCTCTGTACCTTGAGAAAGAGTAAACTTTCCTCATAATTTATCAATTAGCCAAAGAAGCCCCCTGCAATCCAGGAGGAAACAGTTAGAGACCTGCTGAGCCATTTAGATCCTCACAAGTCTTTGTGACCAAATGAGATCCACCCAAGAGTGATGAGGGAGCTGGTGGAAACGCTCACAAAGACGCTCTCCATCATTTATCATTAGTCCTGGCTCACTGGCATGGTCCCAGGTGGCTGGAAGTTGGCCAGTGTGACACCCATACACAAGAAGGGCCAGAAGGAAGACTCAGGAAAATACAGGACCGTTAGCCTGCAGGATGTATGGTGTATCAGACTCAGCCAACATGGATTTAAGATGGGCAGGTCCTGACTAATCAATCTGATGTCTCTTTATGACCAAATGACCCACTTGGTGGATGCAGTGTAGACTGTGGATGTAGTCTACCTGGACTTCAGCAAAACCTTTGTCAGCATCTCCCATAGCATACTCTTGGAAAAGTAGGCAGCCCATAGCTTGGACAGGTGTACCCTTCACTGGGTTAAGAACTGTCTGATGGCCAGGCCCAGAGAGTAGTGGTGAATGGTGCCACATCAAGTTGGTGGCTAGTCACTAGTAGTGTCCCCCAGGGATCTGTGTTTCACCCGGTCCTGTTTAATATCTTTATTGATGATCTGAATGAGAGGGCTGAAACTAGCATTAACAAATTTGCAGATGACACCAATGTTGATCTGCTGTAGGGTAGGAGGATTCTGCAGGGCTGGAAAGGCTGGATAGATGGACTGAATCCATTACAGCAAGTCTAAGTGTGGGTCCTGCACTTTGGCCGCAACTCCATGCAGCACTGCAGACTGAGGACAGAGTGGCTGGAAAGCAGCCAGGCAGAAGAGGACCTGGAGGTTTTGGATGACAGGATGTCTGGATGACATGATACAGCAGTGTGCCGAGGTGACCAAGAGTGCCAGTGGTATCCTGGCCTGTATCAGGAATAGTGTGGCCAGCACGACCAGGGAAGTAATTCTTCCCCTGTACACTTGTTAGGCTGCACCTCAAGTACTGTGCCCAATTCTGCGCACCTCAATTGATAAGGATATTGAGGTACTGAAATGCATCCAAAGAAGGGCAACGAGGATGTTAAAGAGATTGCAGCACAAGTCCTATGAGGAATGGCTGAGGGAGCTAAGGTCGTTTAACCCGAAGAAAAGGAAATTCAAGAGAGACCTAATTGCTCCCAACAACTATCTGAAAAATGTTGTAGTGAGGTGGAGGTCATTCTCTTCTCCCAAGCAACCAGCAGTAGGACAAGAGGGGACAGTCTTAAGCTGCACCAGGGGAGGTTTAGGTTAGACATTATTAAGAAGTTTTTTACAAAGAGAATGATTAGACATTGGAATGGGCTGTCCAGGGAGATGATGGAGTCACCATCTCTGGAGGTATTTAAGAAGAGTTTGACTGGGGACTTAGTGTCATGGTCCAGTTGACAAGATGCTGTTAAGTCAAAGGTCAGATTTGATGATCTCAGAGATCTGTGATTCATTCTGTAAACTGTGTCCCAAAACAGTCAGTCCAAACAAAATATTTTTTTAATTTCCATTGATTCAAAACTTAACAACAACATATGACTTTTTTTGTATTCTTGTAATGTCAACAGCATATACTGGCATTTCACTCCAGACTGATATCAGAATACATGTAAATTTCCTCTCTTAAAAACAGCAACCCCAGGACTCAATTAGTTAGAGCCAAGGTAAAGTCCCACTTGTGCATCAAGATCAGGAAATTGAAAAGGATTATTAAGGATTATTAAGTTTTGCCATTTTAATGTATTCTCAGCCTAAGAAAAGATTCATCCAGGATTAATAGGCCAAACTGGACTCACATCCAAGTACTGGTGGCCTGAGTTACATATAAGGGAGATAATCCCTAATGAAGAAGTTTTGAAAGAGGGCAACTTCTGTGTTATAGAGGAGACTGTGAACACAACAATTATCTTAACATGTGAATTATTGTTGCTAGTCCTCTGAGTAAGGCTGAATAAGACGGTTTTCAGACTCATAGTTTCTAACTACGTGTCTTTAAGAAAATTGCATATAGCTGCAGCTCCATGTATTGAAACAAGTTATAATGTTGTTCTGTTTAGGGGGAGGGATAATTCAAAGTTTGTCATTTGATGAATAAGTAAAAAAAAATTACTTTTGAAATGAATAAGTTTAGGCAGACAGAACAGAAATATTTAATTAGTTGAGACAAATATGAGCATGATTATACCGCATACTTGGTTCTTCCTAAACTATATTCTTTCAACATTGCGTTGTTTCACCTTTCTCAGTTTTAAGGTCTTATAAAAGTACATTTTCTTAACTGGAAAGAAATTTGTATAATGAGATTGTCTTTTTATTTCAATTGTGAATAGAAACTATGAACTGTAATCAAGACATATTTTCCTATGTTTGCAATTTAATTCAAGCAAATTAGCTGTTCAGAATATATTATACAATTTGGGGGGAAAATGTATTGACAAAAGCTTTAATTTTCTTTGCTCTTACATTTTTCCCCCAGGTTTTCTTTCTTTATGTAATTCAAAGGTTGTATTTCAAAGGACATATAAAAGAGACTTCCACTCTCAAAAGGATATGTGTTAGGTAACAGCTTTTGATAGCTTTATGGAACTATTTTTTCCTTTCTCTAGAGTAACTTTTTGTTGTTCTAACATTTTTAAAAATTTTTCATACACCATCACATAATGTTTACAGTTGCCTTAATACATAAACCACACTTTGAAATTACTTTTTAGTTATCTTTTCAATAGTAATACAAGTTAGGGAGTAGGAACGTTTTAAAATCATCTGGTCATCCTCTGATCCAAATCTTTGTTGAGATATTTTTAGCATATGATATCAATATGATATCCTATCTCCCTCCATCTACTTTATGCTAACCTGCAAAATAGTCTCAGAGGACTTACTCTGAACAGCGACTTCTTCTAAGGACAAACCTGATAATTTTATTCAGAGTCTGTGTCAGACTGATACTTTCAATGCTGTCTGACCAGGTTCTTTGAGGTATTTCATGTTTAGAGGGTGAAGTGTTTAATATCAAATTTACTTACTTGAAGATTTACTGGTGTTACCTGTGATTACTGATTTTGCCAAGTGATACAAAATACATGAAAACTCAAAACAAAGGTGACACTTCGCAAAATACAACAACTGCAGCGCACACTTCAATCATAATGCCAATGCGATTCCCATTATTGGTGTTTATAAAAGGCTCAAGATCAATATGTTCATGTCTCCAGTCACCACGGAGAAATACATGGATAGAAGCCAAGCCAAGGCCACTGATGTCTTTGAAATACTTAGCTAGTTATCTAGTTTTTGTACTCTGTTGAGTTGAGCCCTATGTTCATTTGTCCTGTTCCAGTGTGGCTGATTCAGGGAAACATTAGAACATCAGCTGATCCACTCAACCCTTGATAGTTGTTTATAAATAACAAAAGGGACTCTGGTCTCCTTTGTGTTGAGATTATGTCAGGCTTCTTTGCATTGCTGTCTGAGCCATACAGGCATATCACTCTTTTGGGTTTTACTCCGTGAGTCACATTCCATCCCTTAGGGCTTAGTTAGTCACAATCTGCTGCTGATGATAATATTCTTGTATTTTTCTTGTTCCCTCTTCCTTTCCCCACACCAGGGCTCTTTCTTCCTTATCCTTGCTGTGTTTCTGGTTTGTATTTGGTGATAAAGATATTTTGTATTACAGTAAAATATCCTTATAGGTATATGAAAATTTAAAATCTTATCTATAAACCAGATAATTCAGGAAAGAGCCTCAATCTGTTTTTTAAAGCAACAGTTTTTGAAAAAAATATTTTTTTGTTGACTCACATATTTTTTGAAGGTAATATTGAGTCAAATGTCCTGACTCCAAACCATTATGCCATTCATGAATATTTTAATGCTGAACAAATAACAATGTATAATTGTATAATCACATATAGCTAAAGTATGATTTTACTTTTCATTCTATAGCACAATATTCATGCTAATTGCCACAGTTGCTTGATTTCTTTATTTGACTAATAATCTAATATGAAGATAATTCACTCATATTTAAATTTAATATAAATTCTAAATTTAATGTAATTTGCCTAACCTTAAGTAACAATACCCAGGTTAAATTTTGTTGTTAAAATCCAGCCTATGTTTTATTTAAATCATGGAACTGATCCAGTGCCCTGAGGTACATACATGTCTGGGACTTGATGACATCCAGAGGTGCCTTTCATCCCAAATAATTCACTAATTTTATGACTTTTTACCAAAAAAAATGTTTTTCAATGATTCTTAATTGCTAACCTGTTTGTTTATTCATTTTTCAGTATCTGAACTGAAAATATTTATCAAAAATAATTAATGATTATTCCATATAATTGGAATTATACTGTATGAGAGGGGTAGACCATTCTGATCTGACTATGAAAGTGCATTCTATACTATGTAAAACAGTGAAGTTCATATATTTAGACAGGTTTCATTCTTACATTCAAACAGAAAAACAATTTATACAATGATGAGGTGAAATATGGTTTATTTGGTTTTGTCACTGATTGAAATTGAGATCATGACTAATATTATGGATAATCTCTCACTGAGCCAAAAAAAAAAAGAGATCGAACCTATAAACTTTTAGAACAGGATTTCTTTTTCTGAATTTTTCTTTCTTTCATTCCTACTAAAATGCCATCCAGAAATAAACATTTTCAGTGCTTGAAAGGTAAAATCCCTCTTTTCTATTGGCAGTAGACCTCTCATGGATGTTACTGTTCCGGTTCTTTGAGTGGAAGTTAGATTGCTATATGCAACTTTCTTAGTCCCATTTTCTTAATAGCCTATATTCAATCAGTTTTTGTGATTATTTATTCACAGAGTCCAAAGTCAGAGTCATCATCTAATAAATTTTTTGTCTCTTCTTTTTGCATAGCAATTTAAAAACATGAGCTTTTTAATTATAAATATATGGAATACATAATGTTCAGTGACACAAGTCAACTAAAATTCTCACTGAGTTTTTTTAAACATTGCTTTTGAATTCCCTTTATTTAGTAATTATGTTTCATGTATTCTCTTCACATATATTTCAGTAGATGCAAATCCAAGTTTTATCTAGATAAACTATTTCTTCATTTGAATGTGTCAGCATTTCTTGTATATCAGCTCCTGTATTTTCCTGACTAGGAAGTTTATTCGATATGTCCTACCTTGTGTCTTCATCATCATGTACAACTGGAGATACAGTGAGCCCCCGCATATTCGCGGTCCGCTATTTGCGAGCTTCAGTAATTGCGGGTGATTTTTCTGCGAGCCCTGCAACCTTGGCGCATGCTCAGAAGGTACCGGGACCCCAGTGGGCACCACCCCCGGCCTCACCGTTCGCGCTGCAAGCACAGCTGGCCCCGTCCCCCCCCCTCCCCACCACTCGCAAGGCAAGAGACCTCGTCTGCTCACAAATATGTAAACTGGTCCCAGCTGGGAGCCAGCATGGTGTGCCCGGGATGTGTTTAGTGTAAATATGTGTTTTTGCATGGCTGGAATTGTCCTCCACCGGGTTACAAGATGGGGTGACGGGGCTGCCATTGTGTGTGCCATTGTGCGCCAGGGGCCGGGGCCGCGCCCGCCGCTTGGCTGGCTCTCGCCGTGCTGACCCGCTCCGTGCCGGCCCCGCATCCACCTCAGCATAACACAACCAGAAAACTGAGACAAGCCCCGCTCTCAGGACCATCCTCCAGACCTTATAGGGCGAGAGAGCGTGGCCATGGGCGTGGCGTACTCTGCTACGTAGTGGGTTCNTTGCGGGTGATTTTTCTGCGAGCCCTGCAACCTTGGCGCATGCTCAGAAGGTACCGGGACCCCAGTGGGCACCACCCCCGGCCTCACCGTTCGCGCTGCAAGCACAGCTGGCCCCGTCCCCCCCCCTCCCCACCACTCGCAAGGCAAGAGACCTCGTCTGCTCACAAATATGTAAACTGGTCNACCTATGTATGAAAGAGTATTCAAAATAGAAGTAACACTTTAATAATTTTTCACGCTGAGCATTTCTAATTCACTTGTTTATATGAAAAATGCTAAACATAAATTAATCTTATACAGTTAATGGAGACTTTAGGATGCAAACCCAAAAGTTACAGGCTTTCCTCCAATGCTTACGAAAAGTGAATGTCACTTTTCAAGTCTTTAAGCCCCAGATGAAATGGGAAAAATTTCAAATGCATCATGGAGAACACAAAATGACAATATGACATTGCCGTGTCATATAACCAGGTTTGCGCTTCAGAAAGAAAGCAAGCTGATCTCAAAACTCTTCTTATCCCACTGTTCATTTTGTAGGCCAGATTAAGGTGCTCTAGTGCTTTCCAAGATTTAGGAAAACAAGGTAAGACAAGGTAAGGGTAAATATTCTTTAAATAAATAAAGGTAAGGGTAAATATTCTTTAAAGTGTTATTATTAGCTTCTAAATTTTTTTGTTTATTAGCTTCTAAATTATTTTGTTTGTCATACGTAAGTTTACTTAATTTTCAGTGGCTTTATTTTTATTTTAAATTTTTATTTTAAAGTCCATATCAAAATGTGTAATGCTTCCAATCCAAACCATTTTATGATTTTATGATTCTATGACTAAAACATTATTGTACAATTTTTTTTTTTTTCTGTTTTTTCCCTATTCTGTTCTTTCCTTTCTCTTTCCTTCATGTTAGAAGAACTGCTTGTAGTCTACGGAGTGAACCAAATTCTGGTTTGAGCATAAATTAGTAATTTATGATCTTTTGTTTGCTTATTTTGCAGCTATTTCTACCTGTTTCAGTACGAAGTCTTGTAAGCACTTAAACTGGTATAATGGTGTAAGCAGTATAATGATAAAACTGATTCCCATGAACAAGAAGAGGACTGAGAACTTCTTTATTGTTTCTAGTCTACCTGTATGATGAACTCCAGTTTAGACTACCAAAAGCAGTATAATTTTATTCCCACATCATTTCAGTAGCATTTTCCAGATGTATGGTTTATTAATAGAGGTTCTCTGTCTGTGTTAGCTGCTGCCATATAGAAATATCCTTTATAGTTTTGGTCTTGACCACAGAAATGCAGGATGTATATTTAGAATAATTGGTAAACAATCTAAGCAATATTTTCTGTTATTCTATCACACTTTTATTTGAAAAATAAGTTTTATTCCTTTTTTTCTTTTGGAAATTATTATTTGAATCTTATCAAGTTCCTTTAAAAATCTAACATAAATGTATTACTTATAAAATTGTATTCATTTTTTCTTGTATCAGTACAATTTATTAGCTTTAAGTACTCTTATTTTTCTGTGACATTGTCCTTGTGATGCATTTGTAGAACAATTTGGTCTCAACCTTATAATCTGAGGTGGGGCAGTTGGTTTTGGTTCTGTGTTCTGTTTTGGGGGAGGGTTTGGAGGGGAGGAGTTGTTTGGTTGGTTTTGTTTGTGTGGGTTTTTTTAAAAAAAACAGAATAAAATAGATGGGACCCTGAAGTAAAGCAGGTTATCTATAATATACAGTATTCTTTGTATACAGGACTTCAGTTTGAAGTTCTCATACAATGTCAGTTAGATCTATTCCTGTTGGATGTAACCTTCCTGATGCACTCTAACATTGTAATTTCCAGTTTTGTGTCAAAAAATTCTATACAATCCACTGGTTCGTATTTGGTTTTGATTCTGATATTAAAAAAGTTAGTCTTAGAATCAATTATTTAATCAGCTTGCCGGAAAGTTTCTCAAGACTCTTTGTCCTTCTTTTCAGAGATGTTTAGTGTTGTCTCTTCTTTTTTTGTATCTCAGATATCACAACTTTCATCACTTTACAGCTGTTTTCTCTTAAACCATAAGAGTTTAAATAAAATCAGACCAACCAACCAAACTACTCTGTACTGTCACTTTTGACTAATAATTACATCTACATATGTGGAAGACAGAATTAATGAACGCAATGCACTTGTGTTTCTTGAAATGCAGATTTAGCTAACAAGATATAGTTTTGCTCATATTAACGTAATTGCCAATTAAGAAAAATACAGCTATATGTGTTCTTTTTGTGTGTCTGTAAAACAAGCTATTACCAACATTATGACCAGATTTACAGGACATGAACTTGTTTAGTCTTTAGTAGCAGAATATAATAACTGATTCTGTTGTACCTGCTGAGTGTCTTGTTCTTTGTAAATTGAATGGCATGTATATGACACAGAGTTGTTTAAAGTCAAGGGGGAGTTGCAGCTGGGAAAGGCTCTGACATAAACATGAAGGCTTACAGTTATTTTACAACAGAAGGAAATGCAGATCTCAGTGGATAAAATCTGTCTTCATAAGAAGTGAGCCTAATAAGGTATTGACTATATCATCTGTGCAATAGAGTCAGTAAGACTGTAGGGGTGTTTTGCAAACTCCAGATAACTCTCAAGGTTTTGGATTCTTCCTTCAGAGAAAATTATGAATAACATTTTTTTGTAAATCTTATTAAAAAAAAAAAAAAAAAAGAACTCTACAAGACACTGTAACAAAGTCATAATTACCTTCTAGTTCTGGAAGGGAAACAAAACATGCAGTTGTATCTTGCTAAAACCCTGTGCCAACACACCCCTTTGTTTTCCCCATATTGCCACTTTTATAATTCTCATATTAACTTCTTTTTTTTTGTCAAATTATTTTTCTCAAATTTCTCAGGGCTTGTTTTGTCATTTTTTCCTGCCCACTTTTCCTCGTTTACTACTTAATTTTCCATGTGCTACCTTATGTTCAAAAGAGTAATTGTGTGACCTGAATGTTCACATTCAGTAGATTAAGTAGGAACTGTGATAAGACAGTAAATTGTATTCTCGGACTGAGTATCTACACAAGCTCAAGAGAGAAAACTTATTTTCCCTTGTATTACTACAGGGAACACAACTGATGGTCTATCACCTCTTCCTTATAGCTGACTTCATCAGTAGCTTCCTTCAAGTGGCTGTCAGACCTCTGAATGCACTGAGAGTCTTTCATGGCCTTGGCCAGCCTCCCACCAAGCACACTTGGCCTCTGACACTCTCCAGAGGTAACTTGGACACTTCTTTTCTTCAAGCTCCCAGTGCCTCCTCCACAGGGAGGCTTCAGTTTTCATGGGACCATGGCAGTGGGACATCAATTCCTTAAGACAGTGCTGCTCAGTCCATCTCTTCTAGCATAGCCCGAGTAAAGGCTCTCTGTCATGCTGTGCAGTTGGCAATTCTGTCTATCTATCCAAAAAAGGAGGAAGGCAAGGAGTAAAAGCAAGTGAATATTAGCATAAGAGTTACAGAAAATTATGAGAATAATCAGAGGCAGGAAAATCATGATTATTGAGAAAAGGAGAGAGGAACAACATTGTCTGCACTAAGAACGAAACAAAGAGGAAACCAACATCCGTTACCACAAATGAATACTGCATATTCATGTCCTTTGGACATTTCTGAATGCAGTGTATTATAAGGAACAAGCACTGAAGCATCTCAATCCCAGTTCCTAAATTCCAATGAGGCAATCCCTACCATCTAAGTTAGGTGCGAATACAGTATATGTAATCAGTGAAAAATTCAAGAACCACTAAAAAAATCCAGAGAAGGGCAACGAGGATGGTGNGAGGGCACCAACACTAAAGCTCTTATTAAGGATAAAACTACTTTTACCACCATGATGTTCTACAAAAACAGGAACAACGTGTTGTCACCTTACTAGTAGATGCATTGAACATCTGCATCTTTCAGATGCATCTTTCAAGAGACATAATTAGGGTGCCTCTGTCCTTTGTAACAAGACTGTGAAGCTCCTGAACATTTTCAGAAGTCTTTGTAAGGATGTATAGGTGGTTAGATTACCCTAGAGTTCTTTCTGGAAATCTTAGCCTTCTGTATTCTGTTAAAGCACAAACTTTAAAATATTCACTAGCAATTTTGTCCACATTTTTCTTTGGCAAAGCTAGTGAGCTGAAATGTATTTCTAAATTACTGGAGTTTTTTGTTTATATGATTTTTTTAGTTTACTTTGTTGGTTTGGGGCTTGTATTTTTTTTTTTTTTTTTAATTTTTAC
>WEKX01010565.1:0-12631 GCA_013390025.1 Pitta sordida
TGCTGTTGGATAGAAAACTTAACATGACCCAGCATTGGGCCCAGGTGGGCAGAAAAAACAGTGGTATCCTGATTTGCATCAGGAATAGTATTGCCAGTAGGACTAGGGAAGTTATTCTTCCCCTGTACTTGGCACAGGTTAGACCACACCTTGAATACCATGTTCTGTTCTGGACCTCTCAGTTTGAGAGGGATGTTGAGATCCTCAAACTTGTCCCGAGAAGGGTGACAAAGATGGTGAAGGGGCTAGAACACAAGCCCTATGATGAGCGACTGAGAGAGCTGGGATTGTTCAGTCTGAAGAAGAGGAGGCTGAGGGGAGACCTTATCGCTCTCTACAACTTCCTGAAAGGGAGTTGTAGCCAAGTGGGGGTCAGTCTCTTCTGTCCGGCTACCAGTGATAATAAGAGAGGACATAGTCTTGAACTGTGTCAGGGGAGATTTAGGCTGGACATTAGGAGGAACTTTTTCACAGAGAGGTTGATCTCTCAGTGGAATGGGCTGCCCAAGGAGGTGGTGGAGTCACCGTCCCTAGAGGTGTTTAAGAAAAGGTTGGATGCTGTACTTAGCAGCATGACCTAGAAAACGTGATAGTGTTATTGGTAGGATGGTGTGTTGGTAGCAGTATGACAACAGGTTAAGTAACAGGTGATAGGTGATAGATTGGACCCGATGATCTCTGTGGTGTTTTCCAACCTTACTGACTCTGTGATTCTGTGATTCTGTGATTCTGTGATTCTGTGATGTTAAGGTTGAGTGCCTATGGATAAGAATCAAGGGGAAAGCTAACAAGACAGAAGTCCTGGTGAGAGTCTGTTTAAGAGCATTCAGCCCGTGTAAAGAGGCAGATGAAGTCCTCTGTAACTGTCTGGCTGTCATTTCATGATCACCAGCCCTTTTTCTTGTCGGGGACTTTAGCTTGCTGAATGTTTACTGGAAACTCAACCCAGCAGAGAGGAGACAGTCTAGGAGGCTCTTGGCATGTATGGAAGGTAGCTTCCTGACACAGCTGGCAAGTGATTGGTGGTGCCCTGCTAGACATGCTGGTGAGACATGGTGATCAGAAGCCATCTTGGGCATATTGACCACAAAATTGACAGAGTTTTAGATTCTTGATGAAGTAAAGAAGTCGTCAACAAAATTCCTACCTTGGGTTTCTGGAGGACAGACTTCGGCATGTTCAGGACACTGGTTTAGAGAGTCCTTTGGGAAACCATCCTTAATAACAAGGAGGTCCAGAGAGGCTGGACAAATGAAAATCTTAAAGGTGCAGGGGGAGGCCATCCCTATGTGCTTAAAGATAAGCCTTCTTCCTTCAGGCCTGGCTGAATGGGAAGTTTTTGCTGGAATGCAGGGAAGAAGAGTTTGCAACCTTCAGAAGAAAGGGCACGCAACACAGGAAGAGTACAAGGCTGTAGTTAGGTCATATAGAGAGAAAATTCAGCAAGAATTTCATTCAACCTGGCCACTGCTGTGAGAGATAATAAAAGTGATATCTACTGGACATCAGAGAATGCAGTGTGTTGACGCAGCCATCTTTAAATAGTGGTGGAAACAGAATTTAGTCCTAAGTAAAAGATTCACAGAATTCACAGAATTCACAGAATATTATGAGTTGGAAGGGACCCACAAGGATCGTCTAGTCCAACTCACCGTCTAACACCCGTACAGAGACCGAATGAACATCCCAGAATGGTAAACACAAACCTAGTTCCCTCACAGTCTAACAGGCCCCTCCGAGCCGGAAGGGACCCACAGGATCATCCAGCCCTACATCCCACAGCTGGACCATGTCACTAAGCTCCTCATTGAGTCTACTCTTAAACACCTCCAGGGACAGCGACTCCACTACCTCCCTGGGCAGTCCATTCCAATGTGCAATCACTCTCTCTGAGTTCCTTCAATATAATAAGTTCATTACAGTTCCAGACTGTGAAATGAGACTTCAAAACAGCATATGGAAGTGTCTTTGCTTGTCTGTGGAAACCAGTGTTTCTGGCTTGTTCCAGATGTATAGGTAGTTATCAAGCCAAAAATCAGTATTTTTACATTTTATCACTAGAATGCCTGTACATTGTACTGCCTGTACACCTTTAACCATATCATTTTAGTCTTCATTCATACAATTTAAATTTTATTTCTGTACCTTTCTCTCTAACAGTAGACAAAGTGTCAAACAACTTACACTGTCAAAGGTTGCACTTCCTAATATCCTAATGATCCTTTTATTTTGATGAATAATAAGAAGTGTTGTTTCATTTTTCTGCCATACCAATGAAAATGAGCACAGTTAAAACGTGTGTGAATGTTTGAGGTTTAAGTAGTTCATGTTCAGGATTTTTAAAGTAAGTGAAAGTTAGTATTTACTACTTTTCTTGGGAAAATCAAGTTTGCAAGTCTTGTATTTTTCAGTATTTGGGTAATGGTGACTATTTCTACCCTACTAAATTTTTTATCATGTTCTCTTAAAGTGTTAAATGATTTTCCTTCATCTGCAAAAATGGATGAAAGATAAGGGAGGGAGTAGATTAAGAAAAAGTTCATTAGATGCAGTGTGCAATGTAAAGAAAATGTAGTACAGCAATACCTTTTGTATCGTGAGGGTTCAGTTCCAAAAACCTCCCACAATAACCGAAAACTGCAAAATGGGATTTCAGCCCATCAGCTGCCTTGATACAGTATCAGCAAATAGCATGCCAAGGTACAATCCCACGTCAGCTAACTTTATGGCTGTGGAGGTGAAACACCTGAATAACTGGTGACAGATGAGCAGGAGAGGAAAGAGGAACGAGACAGCTTGTTGGTGGTCTCTCTACTGGGACCTTGCAACAGGGACTGGTGCCAGCTGCCGGTCTCCCCCAGCCTGGGGCTGTGGAGCTGCCTCCAGCCTTTGCAGCCAGGACTGGTGGACATATCCTAGGACCTCTCAGACCCACACGTTAGTTGAGGAAGTTGGTTCTGTACAGTACTTGTGCTGGTTACGTGACCTGCTGTGCTGGACCTGCGAGCACCCTGCTCTGCAGCCTTGGCAGAGGAACATAGTATGAATGCCTGTGCATTCACTGAGCCAGTCAGTGGTCCTGATTCGTGTGCTGGTCATGTGACCCAAAAAAACCCACAAAAGGGAGACTAAGCAGGGAAAAATGCTTCATGGAAAAAGAAATCTGTTACATACTGGAGCAGTGAATGAAGAAGCGCAAAGTAGTGAGGTATTACTCTATTTGGAGCAACTTCCATATAGATGCCTGTTATGGTTTGGGGTGGGTCCCTGGCATCCAGCCAGGCTCAAACCATGACATTGCCTGGAGAATATGTGTGTTGTTTGGACTAGAGTGGACATACAGTACAGACATTCTAATTTAGCTGAAGAAGGTACCAAATATTTTTTCCATGTACCCAGTTTAAGGACTTTTGATGGACAATTTAATTTTACAATCTTCAGGAATATCGGAGGAATAGGAGGTGCATTCAAAGCCCATCAACCTCTCAAGTTGTAAGAAAGGAAAGGGGCAATAATAACATTTTGGTTTTGAATCATCTGAAGAAATTACATTTTTCAAAATGCCTACAAAATGAAGGAAGATAGATGTGAATATGTAGATCCCTGGTTGTATGTGACCTTTTTTCAGCACAATACAATTTAAAACTGTACAGAGCTCTTAAGCTCACATAAATAGCTGTAGTTATCTAGCATGATCCATGTTCTGATTTTACACTTGTCTCAAAGTCAACACTTTTAATTTTTCTTCTTAAGTGACATATACATTCACACTTTCAAGAGTCCCACCCTCAGAGCAGTAAAATTGTAAAGGAGGAGGAATCTGCCAGATTCCAAATTTTTTTGTAAAAAGAACATAAATGTAGATTTGTGACATCAATCTGTGTGTCCAAAAAAAAAAAAAGTTATGTGAAATCTACTTTCAACAGAAATGGTAGGTGTGGTTCTGAAACAGCCACTGTTAAGGAATTTTGAAATTGGAAAGGATAAGATTGAATTTCAGAATGGAAAGAGATCCAAAGTGAATCTATTTTAAAAAGCCAGAGTAAAATCAGACAATTACAAACCAGCTGAAATTTTACAGCTGATGGCCCCCCTTGTCAGCAAAACTGAGCTAAAAAGGTCAACTTAAGAGCTGACCAAAGCAGAATCTAGGCAAAGTTGATATCCACAAGTCCATGAATGCTGAGAGAGCTGATGGACACTAGAGCAAGGCTGTTCTCAAGAATAACCCGTGAATAACCTGTGACATAGTCTCAAGCTCTGTCAGGGGAGGTTTAGGCTGGATATTAGGGAAAACTTTTTCACTGAAAGAGTGATCAGCCATTGGAACGGTCTGCCCAGGGAGATGGTGGAATCACCGTCCCTGGAGATGTTTAAGAGTCGGCTTGATGAGGCACTGAGCTACATGGTTTAGGTGATAGGTAATACAATGGACTTGATGATCTCAAAGGTCTTTTCCAACCTTGTTAGTTCTGTGATTCTGTGTTTCTGTGAATCAGGAGAGGTACCAGAGCACTGGAGGAAAACAATGGTCTTTCAAAAGGGCAAGAAGGAGGACTCGGGGAGCTATTGTCCAGTTAGCCTCGCTTGAATCTGTTATAGTTGGAGGAAGTTTTCCTGTAAATATTTCACCACAGTTAATGGATGGAGTGGGAGGAGGGGCTATGCAGGACCACCCCTGGCCACCCCCAGCCTGGGTTACATTGCCCAAAGTTGAGCATGACCATGTGGGTCATGCTCAACACATCAACACATCAGCTGCTGGAGACGTGTTCTCGCCACTTCTCCTGCCACAGCCAGGAGTGGGCTAGGACTGTGCAGCACTGCCACTTTTGTTCCCTGAATCCCTCCTGTTGTGCCAGCAAGGGGTAGGTGTGCAAGGGATTTCTGCAGCACAGAGCGTTTATGGGAGAACTGAATTGGAAATATGAAGATGTTTTAAAGAGCACATTCCAACAGTCTCCTTTAGACGCGGTGGAAGATCTGTGCAGACATCTGCTTTTCCCTCCAGCTTCAGCACCAGCAGCAGTGGCATGGGGTTTTGCCCTCAGGTCCCTAGCAGTTGAGTCACTGTTTTCACCCTCAGGTCTCCAGTGGCAGCAGCAGCAGCATGGTTTTCTCGCTAAACTCTCCAGCAGTTCTCTAGCAGCTCTCCAGCACCAGTTTTCTCCTTTGGCTCTCTGGCAACAGCGGCACATGTTTCCTCCCTCAGTTTCCAGCTTCCCCCCACCTTGGTGCTTGTTACAAATTGCACAGTTTCTCCGTGGCTATTCTTTGCCAGCCCACTCTAGCAGGCACCCCCTGGTGGTCATCAAGACACCATTGTAGTCTCTGCCTCTCCCATGGGGTGTTCAGAGCGCCTCCTAGAGCTCCACAACCATCACTACATCCAAGAACAGGCAAAGTTTGGGGTTTTTTCTTGTCTGTGGGGGTCCTTTGTGTTTGCTTGGGGTTTTTTCCATTCAAATATATACAGCTTTTTGCAGCTTAAATTTCACAGCTTCAATTCTTCGCAGGTTATTTTTCCCGTGACGATGTCAATGCCTTTTTCCTGGTCACATGAGCACAGGACGGCCATGCATGCATGCATAGTGGGTGCCTTTGTTGCCCTGTGGGGCGGGACCAGCAGTCAAGAAAGGGGGCAGGGTAGCCCAGCAGGATGTTGTGGATCGTTGCCCCATGGGGCTCCCCTCTCTACCATCTGCAGCTTGTCCTGCTCCCCTGGGTGTGTGGCATGGCTCAAGCTTCCTGTGCAGCCTGCTGTCCCCCCACACTGCAGCAGCACTGTCTCCCACCACCACAGGGGGGATTACCCTCTATGCTGTCCGCCCTCTCACAGCCTCGAGGTGCCTGCTCAGGGGGAACGTGGTTTATTATGTAAGTGGCAATGTGGGGCAGCATCGCAGTGCCAGTGCAAGTGAGCAAGGGGTCCCAGTGCACTGACCCTGCTCCTCAGAAGAGAGGGTGGTGGCACAGTTTGGCTTGGCTCAACCTGGGCAGCCCCCACACCTCAGGAGTGAGAGACTCCGACACAGCTTGGCATGGCTTGGGCAGCCCTCACCCCTCAGGACCAAGGGACCTCGGCACAGCTCATCTTGGCTCAGGCAATCCCCATCCCTTGAAAGTGAGAGAGCCCAACACGATTCAGCTTATGTAGGGCAGTCCCTGACCCTCGGGAGTGAGAGACCGCAGATCAGCATGACTCAGCTTAGGCAGCCCCTGCCCCTCAAGAGACTGGGACCCCAGTGCACTGGCCCTGCCATTCAGGGGATACGATCTGCTGTGCAGGGCACAGTCTAGCAAGTCGTCCCTGCCAGCACACGATGGGGAAAGGGGCAAGGAATGCTTCCTGGAGCTCACCAAGGCTGAGGGGGTGGAGGGTGGGGTTATATTTACATATGTATGAATCCCTATGTAATGCATCTCTCTGGAACTGACTCTCCGTGAAATTCGAGGAATTGCTGTATATCTGTAACTGGTTCTATCAATATATCTATATGCAGTCAACCTTTGAGTTGGGGCCACAGGTCTCCAAGAATACCGTGAAGCTCCTGCTTCATGAAGATAGGCAGATCGTGAATATGCAAATAAACCCTGCCTGTCACACCGCCCTCATCAGCCCCGGAGTGCTCCAGCAGTGTGTTGGGCCCACCTTGCTCACTGCAGCACAAAGGGACGGGAGGCTCCCGGCACCTGTGGAGACACTGTGCAGGGAAAAAACCATTTCCCTGCTTGCCCATGTGCACTATCACCTGGATGAGCCTGCCCACTCCGCTCATCCTGGTGTTGGGGGACCTGTCCTCCCTGCTCCCCCAGCACTGGGGTAGCTGCCCTCCCCTCTGTGTCCCAGCTTATGTGTCAGTGGGAGGGCTGTCCCATCTGCCCCACGATGTCCGGCTGATACCTGGGCAAGCTGTGTGTGCTGCTGCCGCCACTTACAGCCCCCGCCCACAAGCGAGACCAGGCAGCCCCACTGTCGCTCTGTGGCCTTCCCCATCCCCTTGGCATTGTGAGCAGCACCGGCAATCACCACTGGTAGCTGAAATTGGGGGGGAGCTGGAACGCCTCCCCACTCAAAAGCGAAACCAGGCACTGCATGCACCCACCACCAGGATCTGGTGGGCCCATGCCTTGACCATTTGCAAGCACAGCTCCAGATTCCTGCTGGGAAGTCAGACTTGGGTTCCTTGCCAGCTGTTGAGCACAACCTGGGAGTCACAAAAATGACTTGTCATGGAAGCAATCATGCCTGCTGCACCACTCCAGGATTAAAGGATACTCCTCCTCATCACCGGTATCAGAATGCAGTTCTCCCACTGCCCAAACAACCAGAACATGGGAACTTCCCATCAGTTGCCCAACACGACAGGGTCTCAGAGGCACTGTTGCATGTGATTGTGCCTAAATGCTGTGCAGACAACTTCTGTGTTACCAGGATAATCAAGAGATTGGTCATGAACATAAAGGCAAGGATATAGGTAATATGTAAATGAGGCTGCAGTGATATTCTGTGAAAATAATTGGAGAAAGCCACAGCTTGGAGAGGAGACTGCAGCATCAGTGGTGTGTGCTCTATTTGAGATTATGGCAGTGGGCATGTCTGTATCTTGCCCACTGCCCAGCACATTTCAGCTCAAGACTATGAGTGCTGCCACTGGAAATCTCTAGTCCACCGAACTCAGGCATTTCTAGTTTTGTCGGAAAGTTCTCAAACAGCAGGTCTTGTGGCCCTCCCTTATCATGCCCTCTGCTCTCTCCTGTACCTGAGGATGGAGTTGGTGTCTCCTGTGAGGGATAATCCTTTTTTTTTTTTGTGCTCTTCTCTGTTAGCAATGAAAACAGAAGCAAAAGGACAAAAAGAACTGGGAAACACAGTTAAGGCTGTGAAGTCTGTGGATGCAAACAGGATTACAAAAATTAAATTATTTTAGAAATGAAATGAGATTGGGTGGAGGTAGATAAAAAGAAATCTGAAATAATTATTCTGTAGAATATGGCCATTCCACATAGGCAGAAATCTTGCTCTTCACTTCTGTCTGAAGATAGTAAAAAAGAGAATCTCTTCTCTTAATTAGAAAGAAAAATACTCATCAAACACATCTCATCACTGGAAAGTTAATGATCCACAGCTGCTAGTCTGAAAGGGCAGGCTTTTTTTCTGAACAGTATGAGGCATTAATCATTTTGGATGAGATTTCTTTTTAAATATGCTGTAGTTTGCAAAAGAATATGATATTCAATATCTTAAATTGTTTTTGAAGTGTTGTACACTAGGGGATAGTGTCATGATAATTAAATGATCACAAATGGTCATTTAATGCATATGTATCTCGCTAAGAGCATCAACCAATGTTATGTTGTAAATGGCCAGTTTATGTCTGTGACTCAGAGAATCAGAAAATCTTGATCTCATGGGGAAGAAGAAAATGTCTTTCCTTATATTCTTCTGTGTAGGAAATGGAAGCTATATTAAACTGCAACATTTGAGACTCCCACTCCTCTCTTAAAATAGTTAGCTTGCTTCAGAAGTGATAAGGATCCTTTCTTTAGACAGAGTTGGAGCCCTTATTTCCTTGGAAGATACCATTCCAGACACAGTCCCTGTTCCACTGGATGCTTTAGAGGCACGGGCAACTCTCAGAACTGTCTTTTTTACTTAGTTTTTAGCTTTTCAGTTTTGCTCTTTTTTCTGGCCTATTCTTGTTTAAGAATAACATCCCCTTCATGCATTAAGGTTTCTATATAACACTTCTCTTCTTCTCTTTCACCCCAGCTATCAGGCCCCTTATGCATAAGAACTGAGTCACAGAATCACAGAATATTCTGAGTTGGAAGGGACCCACAGGGATCATCAAGTCCAATTCCCAAGTGAATGCCCATACAGGGATTGGACCCATAACTTTGGTGCTATGAGCACCATGTTTATCTATCTGAGCTAATCTCAGGGTTGTGTCATCTTTGTTTTTTAAAAAAAATATAACCTAACTCCCCGTCCCGTCATCTCATTATCTAGACCATGTCAATGAGTTCCTCATCCAGTCTTTTCTTAAACACCTCCAGGGATGGCGACTTTCCATCTTTCGAAGTTTCATAGACAAGAAACCAAATACAAGAGTCTCTTGAATATCACGGGGGATCGGTTTCATAAAGATGCCACAATAAGTGACAGCTACGATGTAGTGGTAACTATGGTAAAGACAGTAAAGGCATGGAACCCTCCCCCCAGCGATGTATTGAACCTGTGAATGTGAAGTAGCAGGGGATTACTGTAGTTATTTTCCATCTTTCTAACCAAGGTTCAGCTGAGACCCTAAGAAAGACTGTATGCTCTGCCATTTCTCAGCAGGTAATATCTAATATTTGCTTTTCTGATATTTAGTGCTGTTTGCTGGCTTCCAGAGCACCCTTCCGCATGGATCCATTGACTCAGGGCATTTCTGGGGTTAAAACATGCAAGGATTTTTTGGTTTTCTTTTCAGTTATGAAATTCATTGTAAGTTGTGTACAGTAAATTTGCCACTTCCTTATAGATAGCAAGCTCGTAGAAGAGCTGTTTAATTCCATGAACTGCTGTTTGCTTCTTCATTACCATTTCTAACAGACTTTCTTTTAAACTAAACAACCTTTTAGTTTTTCTTGCAAATGAAATAGTGTTAGAATGCCAATATATTATTCTGTGTGTCACACAGACTCTGTTTTCAGTCCTTTTTGCTATTTATCATGTTTGTCTTGCAGTTTCATGAGGCTTCCATATACATGGCAATCAGTGGCAGAAAGTACAGAGGTGAGGCAAGGTAGTTGACATTCTGTGAGAGTATTACCTAAAATACAGATCCATTTTTGTTTTCGTCTGTTGGGGAGGTTGTAATTGGTAAGAGCATTTTGTTTTAACTCCAAACAAAAATCAAGCAGCAGACTGTCTAAATCCCCATTTTATTCTTACTCAACTTTATATACATTCTGTGATCTTATCGCTCTCTACAACTGCCTGAAAGGGAGTTGTAGCCAGATGGGGCTTGGTGTCTTCTCTCTGGCTACCAGTGGTAGAACGAGAGGACATAGTCTTAAACTGTGTCAGGGGACATTTAGATTTGACATTAGGAGGAACTTTTTCACAGAGAGGTTGATCTCTCAGTGGAATGGACTGCCCAAGGAGGTGGTGGAGTCACCATCCCTGAAGGTGTTTAAGAAAAGGTTGGATGCTGTACTTAGCAGTATGACCTAGATAATAGGACAGTGTGTTATTGGTAGGATGGTGTGTTGGTAGCAGGATGACATCAGGTAGCAGGTGATAGGTGATAGGTTGGACCCAATGATCTCTATGATCTTTTCCAACCTTTCTAATTCTGTGATTCTGTGACTGATTTGGGAAAATGAGTCCCATTTTTATTTACCTAGATATTGACATTACTTTGAGTTTATGAGTTTTGTGGCACAACACCTTCATTCATTTTAGTAGATATTAAAAATAAAAATATTCAAGAGCTTAACTATTTGAATGAAAAAGGCTTATCAAGATTTCTGGATGTTTATACAGATGTCGTAAACCTGAGTAATGGCCACAGCTGGCTTTTAAGCTGTAAAGAGTGTTCATAGTTCATAAAAATTCTTATACAAAATTGGATGTAAAAATGGTTTTGGTTTGACCCCGTCCAAGTCAAGTCCTGCAAACCATTAGTTTTATAGTAGCATCAGTTGGGGACAGTATCTGGACAGTGGTGTATGGAGCTGACAGTGTAGATGGGTTTCTCATGGGGTGCCATCCCCATTTGGGCTTCACACTGCAGAGCAACCCCACTTACTTAGGTGCACTTCTCTGGGAGATATAACACAGCCAGTCTTCTGGCAACACCCAGTCGTGGAGCACTTGAGCTTTTCTGAGCAAACACTGCACCAAATCAAAGTTTTCAGAGTGGTTGACTTTGGTGGCCTCTCAGCATTCTTTTTAATCTCATTTTTTATGACCCTGTGGTCAGTTTGGTTTTGCTATGCTTTCATTAAAATAGCTGTTCACTTTTAGCTTTTACTGAGATTTTTTTTCTAGTGTTCCACACAAAAGATTTTTTCAGATTGCTTCTTTCGCTTGTTTGTGTGACATTACTATGAAATAACTATGTTATTTCTTCTAAACAACAAATTAATCTTTATTCACTCCTGTGCCAACTTTCCACTGCTACAGGGCTGTTTCAAAGCCAAATACCGGATTCACTGACATGTTGAGATCTCTTTTAAATTAATCGCATCCCTGTGAGCTACAAGAAGGATGGAGCCTTTTTACACGGCTACATAGTGGCAGAGCAAGAGTTAATGGCTCTAAACTGAAAGAGAATAGGTTTCAATTAAATATTAGGAAGGAATTCTTTACTGTGAGACATTGGAACAGTTCACTTAGGGAGGTTGTGATTCTCCCATCCCTGGAAGAGTTCCAGGCCAAGTAGGATGAGGCCCTGATCAGCCTGGTCTACTGTAAGGGGTCTCTGCCTGTGTCACTGGGGTTGGATCTAGATGACCATTAAGGTCCCTTCCACCACAAATCATTCTATGATTCTGTGGTTCATGAAAATAACTAACCTTTCTTAAGACATAATCTTACTTTTTGCATTATTTTTTCCACAAAAGCGTTACGTATTTTATGAGAGACCAATTAATATTCCTCTTAGACTATAATCCATAAATTTTTCTTTTCCAAGTATTAAGGCAGGAAGCAATGGGCAGTGTAGCAGTTGTTTCATGCAGGTAAGTGTAGAGTTAGCAAAGTGGTTAAACACTTTTAAGTCTAAGGAGAGGTGGGGTTTTGTAGAATTGTTTTAATTTATTGGTCTTAACTGGGCACAACAGTTTAATGGAATGCTGATTTGAATTATTTTTTTTCCTGCTCTGTCTTCTAGCTTTTTCTTTTTGTGGTCTGGAACTTTGAGCTCTACATGATACCACTGGTTTTGCTGTTGCTGCTGGCATGGAACTACTTCTTGATCGTATCAGGGAAAGATAACAGGCAACATGATACAGTAAGTCTTTACTTCAAGGGCATACATATCATTTTTTCAGCTACATAAAATTGTTAAACTCAGTAGAAATATTTCATCTTTTTCAAAACGTCTTATTTCACAGTGCTTGGTGGACTATTTTTGCACCTGCAATTAGATTAAATTTAATTTAAATTCCCTGGATGCCCAATAAATGTTCACGGGTTCACAGGTTCACAGGTTATTCTGAGTTGGAAGGGACCCTCAAGATCATCTAATCCAACTCCCAAGCTAATGCCCACCCAGGGATCAGGCCCGCAAGCATGGAACCAAGGGCTCTACGCTCCATCAATCCAAGCCTCCCACCATCTAGGCCATGTCACTAAGCTCCTCATTGAGTCTTCTCTTAAACACCTCCAGGAATGGTGACTCCACCACCTCCCTGGGCAGACCATTCCAATGGGAGATCACTCTCTCTGTGAAAAACCTCTTCCTAACATCCTGTCTAAACTTCCCCTGGCATAGTTTAAGGCTATGTCTTCTTGTTCTGGTGTCGTCAGCCTGAGAGAAGAGATTCACACCCACCTGACTACAACCTCCCCTCAGGTAGCTGTAAACAGCAATCAGGTCACCGATAAGTCTCCTCTTCTCCAGGAAGAACAACC
>WEKX01010567.1:0-31427 GCA_013390025.1 Pitta sordida
AGGAACATTAAATAGTTAATATGTTAATCAAGTTCAGTAGTTTGCTGTTGAGCTGAAATTGGCCTCCAAAATATTCTGCTGTTGGAAGCCATTAAAAATGTTGCTTTTTCATATGGCTCCTGCATCTCTCAATATATTTAGGCCACCACATTTCCTACCAGTTGAAGCTTTTAGAGTGACCTAGTATACATGTTAGTTGTGGAGGTGCATGGCTTTTGTTTGGATAACCTTTGAAAAGCAGAGATCCAACAAGAAGATGAAGTGCAAGGGCCATTGAGGAAACCACTGCTTGCAAGTTTTTGTCATTAAAATGTGTAAACAACAGGGATAATGTCATAAAAAACTGAAATTAAACAGCCTCATGAAAAATACTGCCAACCGGAGTCCTTACTCCTGGAGGCAGCAGGAAGACAAAAGCAGAGCTGCTCTACCTTGCGGCAGTGAGCAATTGATCCTTTTGTTAAAAAAAAAAATGAAATCCACCCTTAAAAGGTATTAGATAATTTTAAGCTGTTTTATCCCTTGATATTATATAAGAGCAATTTTAATTAATTCTTAAGAGTTAAAAAAAAAAAGAAAGAAATGAAGATTTGTGTTTCTTAGGAATGCTAAGCTGTACAAAAGCTCTGGGCTTTGTTTTTGGGCTGTCATTCTAAAGGAGGTGAGGACGGATTATAATTGCACTGTGGGGCCTGAACAGAGGACCCCTGTAGGTAGAGCAGGCCTTTCAATCTTCTGATCAACGGAGCTGAAACAAAAATGCAGGAGGGCTGTGTTCCCACGTTCTTTGACAGTTTCCTGCTGCAGATAGCGTCCTTTTAAACCTCCCTTATGCTTTCATTATGCTGGTGAAATAATGAATAATTTGCCTCCTCCACTCTTTGATATGCGTGGTCAGATATTATTGGTTAAGAAGCAAGAGGGACCTTCCTATAACCTTAATCCAGTTCACACTAATAAAATGATTTAGCTGAGCATTCTTGGGAAGCAATTATTTTTCTTGAAGACAATGACTATCAAAAAGTCCCTAATGGGCAGAGGCAGATCAGGTCACCTCAGCTTTCCATTTTCTTCCACACAGGCAATGTTTGGACCCTTAAAAGTATGAGCTCCCTTCTGCAGTTTTGTCACAAATACTCAGTCATTACTGTTGCTGAGTGTAGGGTTAAAAATGAATTAGGCTTAATTTTGATTTATTCAACTGTGCAGTTATCGACTGTGAGAGGTTAACTGTACTCTGATTTCTGAGAGAGAAAATTTACAAAGGGAGAAGTACCCCGGGAAATGTGAAAAGGTACTTCTGTTTCCTAATGGTACTGATGAGTAATACACTGTATTTCAATTCTCATTCTCCTTTTCTCATTAAATTATGAAGGTGGCATTCTTAAATAAAAGAATCCCAGGAATATTGTGTTGCTAAATTAATGCAGTGTTAATGAAAGGCAGATTTATTAATTTAAAACACTATTTTTTTTTCCCAGATTAATGCTGGTTTAAGCAGATTAGTATTCTATCTCAGAAATATCAATAATTGCAAAATACATTGGCTGTCATACAATAATGCTCCTATTATATTATTTTGACTGACCAAAGAGCCTTTGTAAACATCAACTGACTTGTCCTCACACTCCTCTTGACACAAAAATCATGTGTATCCCTTTATTACTTGTGACTTATTATGATTGCTGTAATCATTGCTACTTAATATAATTGTTAATGTTCTTAATTAAAACCATCTAGCTGGATGCATCTTTAGAAGACAGGTAGATATGTTCTGAGATTTCTAAAGACATGTAAAGGCCTTTTGTTCACACCTTCTATTATTGAAATGATATAATTAAAATGAGTAGAAGATACGGGTCACAGACCCATTTGCATATCTAAAGTGTAGCCTGATCCTGAAAAAAGCAAACACTTTCATCTTAGATGTAATACAACCTTATAGTTTTTGATGAGAAGCCAGAATTTCTAAATAAACAATGCCTGTAAAGCCCATAATACAATGCCTTTCAAGTATGGCTCTCTAGTGTTAGTTACATGCAAAAAACTTGATATTAGACAGAAGCATTGCAATAAAATTAAGGCAACTTCTCAAAGCTATATAACCATAGCTCACACTGAAAGACTTGTTAACAACCTTTTCCTGTGGTTATCCTTGACAATTATATTAATGACCGCATTGAACATTTTAGCAACAAATTGGACATAAAATAAAAGAGTTGTCCTAGTTCAAATTGTTGAATAAAAAATGGGTCAGATTCAGTCTGTGGAATTTCAGACATCCAGTTGAGGCTCAGAGATAAGGAATGATCATCCACCTTTCATCTGAAACAGCCCCACTATTGTTAATTTAAGGATAATACTATGATGTGCTCCCAATTTACTTGTCTGGAATCATAATTAGTATGAATCTGACCTTACAGACTGGTAAGGATTGCATTGTGAGTTGAAAGCAAGTGATAGTTACGAATTATCTTAGTAAAGCGATTTTTTTTTCAGTACAGAATTTAAATTATGTCATTTTTAAAAGTCATAGTAATATGTCACCTGAAATATTCCACATAGCTCTGGCTATCCAAAGTAAAACAACAAAACAGAATAAATGCAGAGAATTTATTTTCTTCTGCTTGGAGACGAAAGCCAAAAGCCAAAGTAATTTCAATTACTCTGTAACTACAGCGAGGAGAGGAAAAATTAACTATAATCTGATGAGAAAACTTGTAACGGCTAAAAGTTGATTATTGCTACCCATAGATAGTGTAGGGATAATATTAACTTGTTATTGTCCTTCTCTCTGAGTTCTCCGGCTCTAATTAAATATACACGATGAAACTGTAAAATATAAATTCTTGACATTTGGAATTATTAAGTCCATATGGTGAAGAGCACTGAGAGATTTTATCAACATCTCTTAGATGTGATGTGACATCCTAATTCAAATGCCTCGTGATGTGTTGCCCCCGTGGATATCTTTGCATCACACTCCTCTACATGGTGATGACCAAGATTTACTTGGATGTAACTCTCTTATATCGCTGCCTTTCACTGCCGGTGTCGCAGTTCTTCACCCAGCCTTCTTCCTCTCCTAGATCTCTTCCTACCAAGAACTCTTACTAAAGTATGAAGATGCTAATTAATAGATGTAGGGCAGTGATATGCATTATAAAATGCATAGTTTGGATACCCTCTTCACAGACAGCTACAGTTGTCCAGAGTAAACATTACAGGTGGAAAAGGGATACACAGGCGAGAGAGGAGAGAGAGGGAGGAAAGACATAATAAATACAATTGATTACAGCTGATCCAGCTCCACCAGTGCACAGTGTCACACAGTATCACAGTATAGATAAGGCTGTAAAGGACCTTGAAGATCATCTAGTCCAACCTGTAGCCCAACTGACCTAGCATCAACATCTAGATCATATTGCTCGACACCTCATCCAGCCTACCCTTAAACACCTCCAGGGGTGGTGAGTCAACCACCTCTGCCGGCAACCCATTCCACATCTGGATCACTCTTTCAGTAAAAAACCTTTTCCAGCAGGGATTGAGAAACATCAACCAGTCACAGGCTTGCCCACTCTTTTTCCACTGTGGTAACTTGAATTAACAACGCTGAAAATTGAGTAGTTAAATTAGTGTGACTCCTGGTTAAGGAAAGTTTTAAAGTCTGACATGGAAGAGTTAAGTATACTGTAATATTCCAATGACCAGATATAAATACTCAAAACATTTCACGTTCTCAAGTACGAATTTCTACGGCAAATTTTCACAATCAACTATTTCAAAATTGGGAAAAAATTAACTGCAAGAACAAAAAAGTTCCCATATCAGAAATTCCTATGGGATATTTTACCTACCTTTGAGTAAACTATTTGCAGACATCAGCAGCAGCACAGACTACATAAATTCAGGAATCCACAAACCCCATCGTCTACTTTGGAGAAGTGACCTGGAGAGCAGTAAATGCTTGATATTGAGCACTTATTAACTGACATTTTCATCTTTACTTGTTCAAGGTTAGAAAATAATTCCCATTTGCTTTCTTCCCAGCAATGAACAGTGGAGTCACAGCCAGGAGAACTCTCCCATCTGTTGCGATCACTTAATTAGCAACTTCCAGGAGACTAATGTTGCATTAATATGACTTCAAGTCAATGAAAATTTAAGGCCCCAAAATCGAGATAATTCAACTCTTGAAAAAAAAAAAAATTAACACAAACTTCAGGCAACCTGAATTTCTTGTCGAGCCACAAGATCTATAAACCAGAAAAGGGTCACTGTTAATCTTTTACTTTAATGATAACTGAGAAACCATTCAACTATGTTTTTCTCAGGAAAAAAAAAACCTCTTAAGAATCACTACGAGAGGTGATAAGTATTAGAAGTGTCCAGCTTTTTATATTTGCAGTGACGAGGAGCTTAGTGACATGGTCTAGCCGGGAGGTGTAGGGTTGGATGACGTTGTGCCCCCTCCGTCTCGGAGTGGCCTGCTAGACTGTGAGGGATCTAGGTTGGTGTTATGCTCTGCGATGTGCTCTCGGTCTCTTTATGGGTGTTAGATGGTGAGTTGGACTAGATGATCCTTGTGGGTCCCTTCCAACTCATAATATTCTGTGATTCTGTGTGATTCTGTGATAATAAGGTATTGCTTGGTTTTTTTGCTTATGTTTTTTTTCTGCAGGATTTTAAGAAAAGAAGTGTCCCTGAAAAATGTGTGAGATTTGATCTTCTTTTATATCATAAAGATTTTTTTAAAGATCAGGTCATAATACTCCTCTCACAGTGTTAAATCTCTGAACCAACAAGGTTGTATCAATGCCAGTCACCTTCAAAAACCTGTAAAAATGTCTTATATTATCTGATCTCACTCCCATTGGGGAACATTAACTTCAGTGGTCTTGCATTTTCAATATCCATACTACTCACTGGTTTTGGTCAGAATCAGATGAATGTTTTTCTAATGTGTAAGGAAAAGCTACATTCATTATAAATGAAAAAAAATACAATATGCACTTATCCTGATTCATGTAGATATTCTTTCAGCCACTACTGAAATGTTAAATATTAGATATAAAGAGAGAAATTAAATAAAACACTCAAGATTTCTTTTCTTTTTCTCTATGTATCCATTTCAAAACTTTTAATTATGAGCTTACATTTCCCTGTCCTCAAAAGTTAAAATCCTTCTTGGCTGTTTCCAATGTGAGAAGCTTTTTTTTGTCCTAATTTTCTTCCTAAAAATTTCTTTACTGAGGATCAAGAACCTGTACTCCCAGAGCAAGAACAGATTTCTTGCCAACAGACTGGCAGATATTAGATGTACTTTTCCTTAATTTGTCCTGTGAGGGGTGGCTGAGGACTTTGGGGTTTCTAATTTGGAGAAAAGGAGGCTGAGGGGCAAAATCATTGCTCTCTACAGTTTCCTGAGGAGGGGACAGGGAGAGTGAGATGCTGAGGTTTTCTTTCTGTTATCCGGTGATAGGATGCATGGGAATACTAATTCAAAGCTGCACTAGGAAAGGTCTAGACTGGAAATTAGGAAGCATTTCTTTACAAAGAAGGTGGTTGAAAATTAGAGCAGGCTTCCTAGAGAGTGGTTGGTACCTCAAGCCTGTCAATGTTTAAGAGGAATTTGTACAAATAACATCCTTTAACTCTTGGTGATCCAAAGTGGTTGGACAGTTGGACTAAATGATTGCTGTAGGTC
Source organism: Pitta sordida (assembly GCA_013390025.1). Taxonomy (NCBI): domain Eukaryota; kingdom Metazoa; phylum Chordata; class Aves; order Passeriformes; family Pittidae; genus Pitta; species Pitta sordida. Next base: position 5,711 of record WEKX01010567.1, read on the forward strand.
TCTTCCAGTTGAAATATTCTAGTCTGTGGAGGTAATAGTCTATGGAGGTACTCTATATAGATAGGATATTGAGACCACTGTTTTTGTCAAAAGGAATCAAAAGTGATTTCCAAGAAAGGACTGCCAAGGTAAGTTATGATCCTTCACTGCCCAGGAGCCTGATACATATTTGTGGCCTCAAGCTGGAAGCAGAATTGCTCTGGAGGAGCTAGCTCTGGGCATGTCCACATATAAAGAAGGGGGCTGAGCCTTAGACCCTCTCCAACATTCCTTCCAGTGCTTCATGAGGACATCAGTTACATCAGAATTTTCTTTTCTTCCTTTACATGTAAACCAAGGCATCATTTAAAATATGAGTAGAAGAGTTTAGGTGGTTAAAGTGTTGGAATGACTGCTCTGGGTCTGAAATTTATACGTCTTTTATAAGCAGAATGTTGCAAACAATAGTTTTCTAACTGCTCTTATGGTATTTATTATCCAGCTGAATAATTTTAATACAGTTTCTCTGCTCAAACATATGTAAAAACTGCTCTTGCCAGAGTGCAAACTAATTTATGCCTGAAACATTTTTTTCTGAAACATATTATAGATGAGTGAAATATTTGAGGAAGGAATAAAAAAAGTTTAATTCACTGAGAAATGAGCAATTGGAAATGTCTATACAGCACGAATATAGTCTACTTTTGGTTTAAAGTACAACTCGACTGAGAAAAGATGTTATTATTTAGGCGCAGTGACTCAAGACAAGATTTGTTAAAAGGGTTCTGTGATGCTGTTAGAAAACAAAGATCATATCTAGTCCATAGCAGGAGAGCTGTTATATGTAATTGCACCAGAAAAACAGTTAATAAATATGGCCTATTACTCTTTCATACAATGATGCAAATTTTTGACAGATAGTCAATTCAGTCCAATTCATATCAGGAAAAAGATGCCCATTAAACAAAAAGAAAAATATAAAAGAATTAGATGATTTAGACTGAATTAAGTACCTTGGCTATAAGGAGTTGATATCTACACTCCACTGAATATTTATCATGTCACTATTCACTTGACATTCTGATTTAAAAAATAGACAAAGACCAGCATAAAACATTTGGAAGAAAAATACGGTATGTGCACACTGCACAGTAGATAACACTATAAATATGAAGTAAACCTCTTTGTTTCACATTTGTGAGTAAGGTTATATCCATTTAGCATTCTTCTATAAAGAAAAAATGATTTTGTGTTAGCCACTGACGATGTGTGAGTACTAAGGATGAAATTCCTCTGAGGTGACCCAAACATGCCATGGAACAACTGTGTCTATAAAATCATTGTATGCTCTGCATTTGTCTCTTAGGAGAACTCCTGTGTTTCCTTTGTGTTGCTGGTAGGTTGAATACATCATGCCAGGGGACTTATAAGACCACCCTTCTATCTCTGAGAATAACCTCATCTTTAGAGAATTCCATCTGTAAAAATCATGGTCTGGGTCAGGGTCACAGTATCACGGTATTGATAAGGTTGGAAAAGACCTTGAAGATCATCTATTTCAACCTATAATCCAACTAAACCCAGCATCTAACATCTAGATCATATCATTCAGCACCTCGTCCAGCCTACCCTTAACCACCTCCAGCAATGGCGACTCAACCACCTCTGTGGGCAACCCATTCCAAATCTGGATCACTCTTTCAGAGAAAAAACTTTTCCTAATATCAAGTCTAAACCTTCCCTGGTGAAGCTTAAGACTATGACCTCTCGTCCTGTCTCCAGTGGCCAGGGAGAAAAGACCAAGCCCTGCCTGGCTACAACCTCCTTTTAGATAGTTATAGACAGCAATAAGGTCACCCCTGAGCCTCCTCTTTTCCAGGCTAAACAGACCCAGCTCCTTCAGCCTCTCCTCATAGGGCTTATCTTCCAGCCCCTTTACCATCTAAGTTGCCCTTCTCTTAACTCGTTCCAGCACCTCAACATCTTTCTTGAACGGAGGAGCCCAGAATTGAATACAATACCTGAGGTCTAACCAGCGCCGAGTACAGGGGAAGGATAACTTCTCTTGCCCTGCTGGCTGGAGTACCATTCTTGATGCAGGCCAGGATGCCATTGGCCCTCTTGGCTGCCTGGGCACACCGGTGGCTCATGGTGAGCTTGCTGTCAACTAATACCCCCAAGTCACTTTCCGCCTGACCACTCTCTAAGCACTCCATCTCCGGCCTATACTTCTGTTTGGGGTTGTTATAACCAAAATGCAGAACCCAACATTTAGACTTGTTAAAACTCATCCCATTGGAGTCTGCACATTGGGTCTTCAACTATCTGCCAAATAATTAGTATTGTATGGAATTTATAGGAACACAGTATCTTAAGACAGCTGCCTCCAGAGGCCAGACCTCACTTGATGATAATTAATGCAAATGTCTTATGGTATTTGCTGCCACTTCATAAGCCCTATGAACATTGTGTAAATAAACAAGTTGCTCAAAGCAATCATCTAAGTCCTCATCACTAATGTCTGTTCCAGACAGAGGCTGACAGGCAGGACAGGAAAATTGGTGGCCTTTCAGCCAAGGAGAAAAAGAGCAAAGAAGGACCAAATTCCATTTAAAAGAGATTACACAGAATCACAGAATCACAGAATCAGTAAGGTTGGAAAAGACCTTAGAGATCATCGAGTCCAACCTATCACCTATTACCTAACCTAGCCAAACCTGTTACCTAACCTGTTGCCATCCTGCTACCAACACAAGAGATTACTGGGAAAATTTATGGAAGGAGGACACAGGTGCTTCATAGCACTGCCTTGAAAGTCTGGAAAATACACCTGTGAAATACAAAACTTTATTGTTTATACATCTTTTCTGAATGTGCAGGTATACACATAGACAAATACAGGGCCTTAGAAGAGCTGGTTTGGGCCTTAAAGCAAACTAAATATTTCCCCCTCCAACTGACATCTCTCCTCAACATTCCTCCCTGACCACATCTTCCTCAGCCTCTTTGTGCTCAGCACCCCTTCTCCATATTCCTTCAGTTTTTCCAAAAAGCACCAGAGGAATGTTTTAACTTGTTTATACATGTCTATGCATATCTACCTAATCTTTTTCCATATTCACATCTCAACTTCCTCCACAGCCATAGGTATGCGTCTGCTCATACCTATATTTTTCCCAGAGATGACAGCAGAACGCAACCAATGGTTTCCCACTTGTCCATCGTGTTGCAAACTAAAAGAGGACAAGGAGAGCATGATTGCTTTTCTCAGCACATCTAGGCTGTAGTTTGGAGTCACAGCATCTCCTGTGCTCCCCTTGCTCTGCAGGTCACCTGCTGGTCATCACCCTTTCTCAGGGGGCTGCAAGGCAACCTCAACCAGGACTGCAGCACTTTATGTCGTTCAGATGGACTGCCTGAGCCACATTGTCATGGAAAACTGTGTTTTCAACTTTCTACTTATGTTACTCTTACATGGTAGCTAGTAGGGGGCTGTTTAAGAGAGGAAAAATTCAGATTTTAAGTTCTAATTTCACTTAAATCAGTAGCAAACTTCCTCTGAGTCCAGGCAATCTAGATATGCAGCTGAACTAAATAAGAGGATTAGTGTTGATAACAAGAATGTTATTTTAATTTAATGAAGTGAGGATCTGGGTCCAAGGCAATTTATTAATTGAATAGGTAAGACACTACAGTGGTTTAAAGGCTCTAACGACAATATGATTATCAGCCGGGGAAGCATTTGTCAGTGTTTTCTTTTTCACCCTCTTTCAAGCCTGTATGAGGGAGTGAATGTGTTGCATTGGAAAGTGTTCAGAACAACAGGCACAGAGGAGCAAGGAGATGAAGCAACTACAGTAGATGAGAGCCTGATGGGTGGGAATGGGGGAGGGGACAATCACTCTGGGACTACAGTTACTGTAATCGTTTAGGACAGTTTTCACATATTTATCCAAGATGGCCTTTAAAGTGTCTTGTGGGTAACAGTCGGAGGTCTGCTGTCATTGGGAGTGTCAGGAGACCCCCGAAGATTTACAGCGCAGCTTTCACGGCAGAGGGTAATTGTTGCTACAGGAGAAAGGCAGAAACAGCTCCTTTTTTAAGTTGGCAAAAGCCACTGTTAGCTTTTGCACTGCTGTCCCAAGAGCTGCAAACAGTCATGGTTACACAGTCCTTGCACTGGCTGGGTGGGATCTGTAAACTGCCGTCCACCTTCTCTAACTGTGAGTCTCTGGCTGACAAAATATTCTCTCAGTACTCAGGAACCAGTTTTAGTACCAGTAGAGTGGTGACTGCAGTCAGAGAGATCCCAAAGAGAACTGAATTGAAGAAAATGCTGCAGAGACATTCTCTGAAAATGAAGTTAGTTTCAGAAACCTACTGTAAGTCTTGCTCTTTTAACTCGTTTATGGACATTAGCCCCAAGAATGGACTCAGGTCCAAAACTGTCCATGTGTTATCTGCCTACATGTACATCCTCTGGGCCAGTTTGGAGATGAATTGGATACTGGTGTTAATACAGAGTGCTGGGCTGTGGTTCCATGTGCCATTTTCCCATCCACTCTTATGAGTATTCAGTGCGGCAAATAGCTCAAGGGTTCAATTTCCAAGCCTGTAGCAGCCAGCCCAGAAGGACCATGAGGGTGATTTATGAGAAACTGCACTGATGTCTCTTTGCACAGCTAATCCTCAGAGTGCCCAGTTGTTCCTCAACTTTCCTCCCCGCAGATGCAGAGATGGCATGCAGCTTTTTTTTTTTTTAGTAGAGTGGTGAGTGCCCCCATCTCTCATGCAGGAGACCAGGGGTTCAATTCCCACCAGGGAGGCAGTGGTGCCGTTTAAGAGTTGGACTCGATGATCCTTGTGGGTCTCTTTCAACTCAGAGGATTCTGTGATTCCCATTAAAAATTGAGTGGGATAACGGGTGTGAGTAAAGCACAGCATCCCTCACACTTAACTTCTGAGCTCATTCATATTTGTTGCAGTCTATGGTAAAACGTTGCCAGAATTTTCTCACTAATTTGATCTTCTTAAGGAAAATCAAGAAATCTTCTTCCTTCCTCAGAGCAAGAGAGGGTCAAGCAGACCACAAATTTCGGAGTGAAGGACAAATCCTTTGGTTTGGTATGAGAGCAGGCAGTGCATGAAAAAAGGTGACAAGGGGTCAGTAGGGGAACACACAGGATAAAATACTTTCATCTATTGTGCTGGGGTCAATAGGCTCCCCTCAGGAAATCTTGAGCCCAAGATTAATTACTTGTTGCAGTAGGTATACCATTGTGCTCTGGAAGACACTGTGGTGACTTCAAGCATCTTGCAGATTTCTGGTTCATACAATGCAATCCCATATAAAAAAACAATAGTAGCTAAGAAAGTAGTAGTGGGTGGTGTTGAGATTCCTCATTCTAATCAAAACCTTTTCAAACATGTCTCTGGCTTGGCTAGAAATGATGAGAAATTATTTGTTAAATATTATGAAAGAATTTCGTAGTAATTCAGAATTACATGTCATGGCTATTATCTTAGTAAAATTTGAAATTTATATGACAGAAAATAGTATTTAAAAAAACCCCAATTCCAAATCCCAAATCTGTCTGCGCACATTCCATGGAAATTTATTTAAATTCCCTGTTAAAAATATGGGAGACTCACAGTTTGAAAATATGCTTCAATCTTAATTTTGTCAGCATCCAAAATACGGTTCCCTTTACAGCAATTAGTTATTTTATGTTTTAATAAGCATTTTATCAACATTTTAGGTGAAGACCATCTGCATCAACTGGTTCTGACTTCTTGTCCAAACTGCAGAGCTGCGTTTCGTTGTGCTGCACCCAGCTGATAAAATACCAGGGACATGCAGAAAGACAAAACCCCTTACTTTTGTCTTTGTGACTGTAATTTGCCATATTTGTAGAGTTTTTAAGTGGGAGCAAGATATTTATTTTATTATTGTCTTCTCTGGACATATTTAAATACTTAATATAGTTTCCAGTAAGCATATCATCTAGTGGTTATTCTGCTTAGTCCATAACATAAATTAATTACTCTACAAAAAATTCAGTCTAATTAATCTCTCATTAAATATCAATAATTCACTAAGTGTGCACTTTAGGAAACAAGAAGAAAAAGGTCATCCAGCAATAGAGAAAAAGAAATGTAAAAAAAATCAAAATTCAAGATACTCTACTGTTTACAATTCATTATTTGGACTCAGGATGACTCAAATACAATTTAAATAAAATAACTTATTTTAATGTGACTGTGAACATGTTTCTATTTATGTTAAAAACTCCAAACAGAGGAAAAACTCAAGCACAGATAGCTCCATAAACTACTTACTTTTCTTGATTACTGAAGTGTGATCTCCTATGAAGTTTTTATCTTATTACTCATTGAAAGCTCTGGTTGAAATTTCCCAGTGGATGGGTTCTTGCAGTTGGGTATCTGAATTATGAACTTCTACTACTTTTGCCCTTACAACATTAAAAAGGACTTCTAGGTTTCTTTTTGACTCTGTTTTCCAGATGTTTTAAAAGCTTTATAAAACTTAATTCTCTATTCAATTCTCTATTCTATCAATCCTCTAATTCTCCATTCAATCGATTGACACTACGCAGGATGTTCAAAATTATAGGAAAGACAGAGAGAAAAAAAGGTAGAGTATTTGCATTTATTCACATATTTTCAATAAAACCTGTCAAAAATATAACTCTAAGATTATTTTTCTTGGTTTCACAATAGATTTTACACTTTTTTTTCTGTTTAGGATATTTTTTTCTGTAGGAAACATAATTCTTGCTGCTGTGGTGAGTCTACAACAGGGATTAAATGAAGATGTAAAATGCTGTCCCTATTAAAGGACAGACGGACTTTCAACCACGTTACTGAATCTGAGACCCATCCTGACCTCAGTTTGCATACAGTGGCCCTACCAGTCCATCTAAAGTAATAGATATGCACAACAAGATGATGGGACACTTGGATGGATGGATGTGGGCCTGATCCCTGGGTGGGTGTTTGCTTGGGAGTTGGACAAGATGATCCTGTGGGTCCCTTCCAACTCAGAATAACCTGTGAACCTGTGAACTGCTTTATTGTGAAGAATTGTGAAGAGCAAAAATGGAAAAAATCAGCAAGGATTTCATGGAGGTCAGTGATTCTGAGCATTCACACAGCCTGGTAGTAAAACGTACCTGGTCATTTCCTATGGTACAAATGTACCTCATGTGGATCCTGAACATACAACACAAGCTTTTCAACATGTGTAAGCAGTTATTTCTTTCCTGTTGCTCTGTTTGTTTGCCTCATTAACGTTAGCCGTGCACCTTTCCTTCAGCTATTCTCCAGCTGTGTGTGGCCATGGATCTACGGGGAAGCTACTGGGTGATGTGCAGCCAAGTTGACTTGTCATACTCTACCTCTGCTGCTGACAAAGAAGTTGCTGTGGAATCCTTCAATAACCTTTAAATCATACCTTTTAAAGTTTCGGAGGCAAAAAATATTATTAGATCAAAATGTTCTGTATCAAGTTAACATTTACTGGCTTTTGTTTGCTGCGCAAAGTTGTGATTGATATATAGCTTAACCTTCCTTTATTATTTTTAATCTTCTCTTAGATATTAAATGTGTTCAAAGGAGAAAATCACACGCATTTTTTGAATCACTGACTTTGATAACTTTTTTTTCACTTACAAGCTGTTATTTAGCATCTGTTGTGGGAAAGAACACACACATTCCTAGACATTTTTCATGGTCTAAAGGCTTTAAGATACAAGAAAGAGTGACTATACTCATATTAATTTTTCCGTCGTAATGCAAATCAGGAATGATGTTTGCTGGCTGGAGCTGAACAAATAATCAGTAGAAAATAATGTATTCAGTGAATTCTGCCTCTCTCTGTTTCATATTGTTCATGGCCATATCATGGCTCTTTTCTGAAACAAATTTGTTATTCTGAATTATTTACTACGGTCTACATTAGGTAGATTTTTTGGCTCAGGATGCATGTTTACATATGTGACTGCAGAAGCTGTAAGCTGGACGGGAAGGCCTGTAGAACTTTGCCTTACAACAACTCTTTCATTAAAGCTCGTTTTCTGGTAGCAGCTCCATCTGGGTTTAGACACTGCCACACAAAGGACCTCGGGACCTAAACATCAGATAACACAAATGCGAGGGTAGAAACCACAGACCTAAATAATGTTCTTAAAAATTCTGGACTGAGTTAGGTGAACAATGGCTTTGGTGACAGGAGAACATGAACAGGGTGATGTCTAAGACAGACAGCAAAAAGTCCTGAGGAAAATAAAGAATTTAAGAGCCTTCTTCTGTGACACCTTCCTGCAGCAAATGTCCTGATGAGCTTTAAGACTGGAAGTTTTAAGACTTTAAGCTGGAAGTTTGCCTTACTCTATTAAAATAGACATAGAGGGAGAAGAAAAAAAGAATATATCACATGCCCACTATAAATTAAAATATTCATAAAAAAAGACCTCCTGCAGCATTAGTTTCAACTCCATCTTTCCCTCATATATATCCATAAGAGACAAGGACACTGTTTGGTTGCAGAAGTGTCATGTACTTCTTCTTTATGGTGAAAGTAAATACCAACTCCTTGAATAGTATGTAAACTGGCAGGTTTAAATAGAAAAGATAATATCAGAAATATATTTGAACGTTGACTAAGGACTGAGGTAATGGCTGCAAAATTATTTCTATGTTTACAGCTCTATTAAAAAAAAAAAACAAGCCAAAACAAGACTGAACTGACAACACACACAAACAAACAAACAAAACCACCAAGATCCAACCAAATAAAAACCCCCTTCAAAATAAGAGAAGTCACATTTACATGGAAATCACTAAAAGGGACTCAGTGATAGAGAAACATAGAAATTACCTTGTGATTTTATATCAGCAAGTGAGCTGAACTAACCCGTCAGCCTAAGGGAAGGTATAACAATGTGTAAATGTGTGGGAGAAGCTAGTGGAGAGAAAAAGAGTGAGTATAGAAGGTGAATCTGTCATTTTGCATTGATGTGAAAAACTTTCCTGTTCTGGTACTCCCTGTTTAGTACTGTGGTAAGTGTGGGGCAGGGATTTTTTTCTCTCTGTCCATGGGCTGTTCAGAACAACTAATCCTGTGTTAAGTAGATGCTGATTTCCCGTTCCACTGAGAACCTGTGAACCCAAGTCATCTGTGACAAAATGAAAACCTGTTTCCTCAGAGTGACACTGGACCTTTCATATTTATTCAGCTGTCAGAATTTATCCTCATTCTTATAAAGAGGGGAAGGACCCTGGGAGCTTCTGAATTGTTAAAGCTGAAGGTCATGCTCTAAAGTCTCATGACTTTTATAATGAAGGGCAATTTTTATATTTGAAAGGGATTGACCAAAATCTCACTGGGTTAAGACACAGCTTGTATAAAGACTGTGAGGTCAACTTCTGCTCTGAGTTATGCTGGTGTGAATCTGGGATAATTTCATTACACTCAGTGGAGTCAATCCAGGAACGTAATTATCCTGTTGGTTTGGGTTATGTGATGCCTATAGAAAACAATGGGAATTATGTGCATAAACAACATGATAACTGAATTCTGAGTTGGTAACTGTTACCAAGACTGACATTTAGCCTGGCAAGCATAAGACAGATATTATCACCAGATATGGAAACATAGATATAATGCTACAGAAACATATGTTTCTATATATGTGTAGATAACATGTCAGAAAAACATGCACACACATACCCTGCAGGGGGTCATAAATTTGCTTAAAAATACATGTAAAGTATTAAGGTGAGCAATAACACTAAGGAGTAAAGAATTAAGGAGAGAAAATATTCTCCATTAATAAATCTTAGTCATCTCCTACATGTTGCCCCAATCAGTACAATACATACCCTACTAAGTTTCATGCCATGAAAATACAATTTCAGCAGCCACTACACACCTTTCCCATTACTTTGTACATTTTCACCTAGAAAACACAGAAAATTTATAATTACACCTTAGTGTAAGAAAGATCACATGAACCACATGATCCAGAGGAGATGCTAAGAGAAGTGTTATGGATCTGAAGGAGCCAGCTCTAATCAGTGTAGAGACACAATGAACCCCACAGAGTCTTGGCACCAGGGATTAGTCCTGATCTCTCATTTGCAGAGCTAGACAGTAAGGTTGTACTGGGAAAAGACTTTGTAGCAGGGCCTGTAGCAATTAAGACAAGACGTAATGATTTTAAACTAAAAAAGGGTGTTTTCACACTAAATATAACAAAGGAATTTTCTACAATGAGGGTTGTGAAACACTGGTACAGCTTGCCCAGAGAGGTGGTGCCTGCCCCAACCTAGGAAAAATTCAAAGTCAGGTTGGTCAGGGCTCTGTGCAACTTGATCTAGATGAAGATATCCCTGCTTTTTGCAGGGGGGAGCTGGACTGTGTGGCCTTCAAACGTCCCTTCCAACCCAAACCTTTCTGTGATTCTGTGCTTCTCAAGTCTCATATCAAACCATGTCACAGCTTGTAGGCTTATGTTCTGAGAGATGGTAAAATACTGATGAATTAGCCCACTACTTTATTTGGGTCCCTAAGTTCTGACTCTCGATCCTTCATACACACTTGTACATATGTTTGTGTATATACATGTATACATACACACACATCCTTCACACACACACACACACACACACACACACACACACACACACACACACACACACACACAGAATATNTTAGCCCACTACTTTATTTGGGTCCCTAAGTTCTGACTCTCGATCCTTCATACACACCTGTACATATGTTTGTGTATATACATGTATACATACACACACCTCCTTCGGCTTTAGAATGCTTTAGCAAAACTACCTGCATGTGCTAAACTGCTGTCTGTCACCAGTCCTACATTGTAAAATGCCTTCTATTAATATTTCCAGCCTTTAATATGATTTCCTTCTGTGGAAGCCCTCAAAGTAGGAAGACAACTTGCCACTGGCTTTTTATAGGTGGGGACCACAGAGTTTCCCTCTGTATCAAATGTTTCAGGCAATTTAAAGGAACCAGTGAGCAAAGAGCAGAAAGCACTGGAATTAACATGAGACACGTTCTTTGGAAGGAGGAGCAAGACTTTGTTTCCCAGCTGCTTGGTAGTCTGTCTGTCGTTTGTAAGATCTGTGTTTGATTAAAGTTTATATCATCCATCTGGGGGATGTGAACGGACCTGGTGAGAAAAAATCCTGATGAAATAAAGTTTTATAGAAATATGTTTGTTCACTGGACCTTAAGAATTTATGACAAAGTATCTCAGTTTTGACAGATTTTCCTTTGACACAGGGAAGGGTTCTCATTACCACAGATATGTTGCAGGCTCCCAAGGTGGGATTTGAATGGGAACAGATTTATGTATTACTGTCATGAAGATAAATATTGGTAAGAAGTAAGTCATTATGGTATTTTACTTCACAGTTAAATGTTAGAAAACATATTCTACTAATGAGAATATAGTCACAAAGGCCAAGACAGAATTTGCCAAAGTGTACTGGAACCTTGAAAAAAATCGTATTTTTCCATTACTAGTAGTGCAATAGCTGTAGAAAATAACTTTAGGTAAGGTACGATGAACTTAACTTAATACATAACCAGAAAAACAAAATTAAGTCAGCAGCTAACATTTTTAGTTTTAGAGCAGAACATTCAGAAATTAAGCTTAGAACTTATAAAATTTACTACTAAATTTCATGACTCAGTAACTGCAATGTGAATGAGGGGTCAGATATCTGTAAAGGGTCAGAAAATATCTTCATGTTATATCCCAAGCAAAAGAAATAACTTCCAAAGGAAAACTTACCTGTCAATGGATAAATGAACCAAAAAGAATATGAGGATTGAGAAGAGAAACAATAAAGAATGAAAAACTGAACAAATAAACAAACCTTATTGCACAAAAGTAACAGCAGGATACCTATTTGACTTAAAAGATCAGTTAAAACTTGCAACTGCTGAAATAATTGTTCAGCTGTAAAAGTACCTTAGAAAGAAGAAATGAAACTTCTACTGCTGGGGATGAGAATGTCACCACAGATAATAAAGCATTGTTCAAAATAATATGATTTTTTTGCCTCAGGTCTTAAAAATCATGAAGAAGTTGAACATGGGGCAAAGGCCCTCATCTAATGCAAACAAGATGGAAACAATCACACCTCAGATGTGAGAAAGAGTCAAAGATCTCATTATGTTCAAATAAAGGAACAGAATAAGCACCAGGATAACCTCCAGACTCAGTGTGATGTCTCTGTAGAAAAGAAAAATGAGAACAGATGCATTTGGTGGCTTATTTCCAGCTGAAATAAATAATAAGCAAAAATAGTTTTGCAAGAAATTGGTGAAATTTTAACTGTGCATTTTTTGAAAGGTGCTCAAGAAAGACTAATTTAAACCGGAACAGACACAGAAGGTTGACTAGGCACAGGTAGTAGATCCAAAAAAACCTTTGTTGGTGTCACTCACTGAAATGAAGACATGAGAGGAGATATGATTTCTCTCCACAAGGATGTCATACAGCTATCAACATGGAAGTAAAGTGACTATTTAACATAAATGATGATCTTGTCACAAGAATAAAGTAAAGACAGAATAATCCAGCATAAATTTAGGTTGGAAGCAACTTTTTAAGAACCAGAGAAGTGAAGTTATTTGACTGAATCATTTGCTAAGACCACAGGAACAAATATCTACTCGTACAGATAAATATTTAGAAAAGGATTTGTAATGCCCCTCATTTGCCTTTACTGAAGGGTCTTAGTATCATGAAAGTGCTCTTCTGATCTTACATTCCTACTTTTCTTCTAGAACTTGTCATCATGCAAGTTCTTACTGCTGTGTGTCTAATTATCTCATACCACAGTTGCAAAAACAACAGCTTCTTTCAGATTCCTAAAAAGCCTGTACTGGACATGTAAATAAGCAGAACCTGATCTACACAGAAGCCTTTTGATATCAGCAAACTGGGAGCTGATCTGGATTTTGTGCCTGAAAGAAGCTGCTATGCAAGCTGGTAGCCTCATATACTGGAAATTAAAGTCGTTTACTGGCTGTGCATCCTAGTTGCCCTAGTCACACACACACACACACACACACAGAGAATATTACGAGTTGGAAGGGACCCATAGGGATCATCTAGTCCAACTCACCATCTAACGCCCATACAGAGACCGAACGCACACCCCAGAGTGGTGAACACAAACCTAGTTCCCTCACAGGCTAACAGGCCACTCTGGGCCAGAAGGGACCCACAGGATCATCCAGCCCTACACCCCCCAGCTAGACCATGTCACTAAACTCCTCATTAGTCATGTGAGGGAGATACACCCCTTAGTATTCCTGTAATATTCTCTTCTATATCTTAGTAAGTCTCTCCAAGTTCAATTTACAGACCACGAAAAGGAATGGACACTTTCAGGGCTTGATTCATTCGACTTGTTTTACATGACTATAGTTGAAAATGGAGAATGTCTTGCTCCCAAAACGTCTATTTCTTCTTCTTTATAAAGAAATCTCAGAGAAGCTGCACACTTCATGAGCTGCATCTCTACCTAAATCAAACGCTGCCAAGGCATGTTCTGTGGTACTGGTACAGAGTGATCTAGACTAGGAATTTTTCAGAATGGTCTCTGTCCTGATTTTTGCCTCTGGCAGCCAGCACTCCTCTCCAAAATTCCTGGGATTTAATACGGGCAGAAACTGTTCCCAATGGGCAGTTTGGTTGCTGGTGGAATTTGCTGCTATGTACACAGAGTGCTCTGTGCTAGTTGGCCTTCACAGCTGAGAACATCCTGAGGTACATTTTGCTTAATAGGATGGTTTGGCTGTATTAGACAGACACCAATATGTGTCTCCTCTTCAGGTATCCAGCCAAGTGTTGAGCACCATGGATTTGGGAATTATATTAATTGTGCTTACTCAAACAACAGCTATTTCAGTGACTTCAAACAATTTCAATAAAGTGAATCAACACATGAAGACAAAGTAGGATCCACTGCTCAAAAGTAAGAGAATATTATAGTTCAGCGGGGTGAGGCTGTATTGAAGTTGAGACTCTTTGGTCTGAAAATTCTGCTTTAAAAAAATACAGAGTTTATTTCAGTTTAAAAATAATTCATGCTGCTAATCTACATTTTCTTTAGCTATTTATTCCCTGGGTCGTACAGTCACAACTACAAATTGTAACATTCTTTTTTCTTTACCTGGTTTTGCTGAGTCAAACATTTAGAACAGACAGCTTTAATATCCTCCCGAAGGGAGAATGGATTTGATGTTTCAGAATTACTCTCTTCATATGTCTTCAGCATGGAAAGCAAGGAAATATTTTAGTGATATCACAAGATCAGTTTTTTCATTTCAGACATCTGATGTCATTTTGTCTACCAGTCACCACTCACAATTATTGGGAATGAGCAAGAAATGATTGGGAACAAATTGGGAACTACAAAGCTAAAGCATGCAGGAAAAGTGTAATGTAATATTAATCACGAGAAGCCTTTACCCCCACTTTGAAGAAAAATGTTTGCATTATAGTTGTGAATCCTGATACAGAAGTCATGACTAATGGCAGGTCCAAATGAAATTAATTTCTTTCTGCTATTTTATGGTGTGTGGAGAGTGCATGGCAGGGACATGGTGTGCACAGTCCTGGTCAGAAATGGGACTTAAACTGGAAGAGTTGATTTGAAGTCACAAAAATTAAGACCAATTTTAAGACGCATTTTTTGTGGTGTCTGCACCAGCCTTCCCTCTTCAAAGACATTTGACAGAAAAGGAAAGACGGAAGGAAATGATACTTTCAAGATCTCAGATGAGGAAAAAACCAATGGATATAAATCCCATCTCTCCTGACTCTTAATGCAGTAGTGGATTTATTTCTTTAGATTCCTTAAGAAACCAAAGCTACAAGCTATCTACCAGCACAGTACTAGGATGTAAAGTTGTATAGGGCATATAATAATGCACTTCATATGAATCTTCTTCATTAAGTTTGTTTTATGATTTACTATGGTTATCAGTCTATCTGTAATAACATACAGCCTCATAAAGCTGCAATATTTAGTTTAGAAGTGGGATGACAAGTTAGGAACTTCACCTCTACTCAGTTTTGCATTGCTATTACTGCTTTCTGGTAATACATGAACTAACTCACCTACATGTGCAAAACTCATAATATCTGTACACAGACAGACTTAGAAAGTTTATTTAAGTTTGATTTATTTATACTTATTTTATTAAGTTTTCTTTATTTAAGAGATTGTTATATAAAATGCTATAATTTTTTTGATAAATCCTCAACACTTATGTTTATTAATATATAATTTAATTTCTTCTCTTCTTTCCTGGGAAACAGACTGAAGAATCACTGTCTATATCACTGTCATGCATGGTGGATTAAGTCATGCACTATGACACCTTTGTTAGGCTTTCTGCAGAACTATTTATAACCCCTGTAAGTGCATTTCCTTCTGCCGTTGTTCTTCTACACTCTCAGAAAAATAACTTGCCAGTCCAATAAAGGCATAGTTACTGAACAGAGTCCAGCTGTGGTTTCTCTTGAGAACTTTACAACAACCAGGATGGAAAATGAACTTTGCTAGATTCCCCTAGTCTTGCTGAAATCAGGAAAGCCTCAGGGCATCTATCACCTCATGTGTGGCTTGTTCTGTTTGCTTTTACACTTGGCAGGGTCCTAAGACTCGGGAATGCACATCCTTGAATAAAAACTATCTATACAGTGTGAGCAATCATTATATCTGATTAGGAAGCATGAAAAGAAACACACATGTGTCTCTGTTCCTCTGATGTCTGTGGATTTTGCTGACAGGAAGGAAATCCTTTTTAAAACTTATTTTTTTAAGAGTTCAAATAGATTACAAACTATATGAGCCAAAATTTGCTCTCAGCTACACCCAGGCACTCCTATTGACTAGACAATGAGATTGAAGGCTTCTCTACAAAGAGAACCATCTTTGGTTTGTTTCTCTGAAGCATTTTTTAATCTACATCAAACTTACAATAAAAGGTCCAGACTGTTTCCACAAACAGTATCCCTCCCATCCCTCCTCCACCAGGCATTTGTTAAGTATACATCCCAACTGAATGAGCTGTACAAGGCTGTCCACTCATATAAGGTGTATATATCTGTATTTAAAGCATGTAGAGTGGGTATGCATTGATTGTTTCTTCCAGCTGACTCCTGAGGGGTTGCATATATCTGCTTCATGTAGGAAAGAGCAAAAAACATACATGGGAAAGCATCTCCCCGGCATTATATATTGTTTGCAAATGAAGAAAAGTGCCACCTTTGCTATGGGTAAGCCTATGCCATCTCTGCACATCTCAGCCAGTACAGCATGGCATCATGAGCATCATAGAATGAGTCATGCAAGTTGGAAAAGACCTCCAAGATCACTAAATCCAGCTGTTAACCCAGAACTGAAAAGTCCACCACTAAACCATGTCCTTAGGGTATAACTGCAACCTTATAAATATTAATTTATGAGTTGGTTTATTGTCGTCCGTCGACGAAATCCTCTTTGCAGTCATAGATATGAGCTAAACACATCTAATGTCTTGAAAATACTTGCTGTGTCTTCTTTACAGGACTGGAATGAGTTTAAATAGAATGCTGGCATGGGAGTATGGAAGAACAGTTAAAAAATGCACCTAAATCACTTAGGCAACTAACAAGGCCATAGGATTTCTGAAATTCAGTTTCCACAGATACACCTGGACCTATCCCTTGCAAATTTAAACACTTTATTGAGATATCTAGGGAATGTCTTCAAAGTCGGATCAAAATCTTTTCTATCCTGGAAGTGACAATTTCTCTTGATTAACTGCAGAGGAAGTGCACAGTGACTTCATTCCTGGGTCAGGTGTTCCTATTAAGTCCTTAGATATACAAGCAAGGCCAAAGTTGACTCTAACCTCGTTTCTTTCCCTTTTAAACTGCCTCCAAAATCCAGTTTTGGTGCTGAAAAGCTATTAAAAAAAAAAAACAACCAGCATAACCAATGATAAATTGCATTCTTTTCTGCAGAACTGAAACCTCATCCATTAAGTATTCCCTAACCTGTGTTTATGAAGTTGATTATTTCCCCATAAATATGTGATCTTGCACTTGTCTCTGTTAGGGAGCATCCTGAGTTTTGTTCAGATTAACCTGCTTGGGAGTGTTGGCAGTTTTCCACTAAGCATTTCTATAGTCTTTTTAATAACATGAACAGCTGTCTTGGGTTAGAGCTAGAAATAACAAAATAGATGAGAGGCTAGTTTTCTGTCCATTTAATGTAGAAATTGTAGCAAGATTTCTTCATTGATCGTGTCAAGATTTGACATACAAGAATAATAGGAAATTGCGTATTAACATTTAGGTTCAGTAGCCATAATTGCCAACTCAGGCACTTCCATAAGGTGATGCAGTTATAGCTAGAAATATCTTTCTGATGTCAGGAAAGGAAGTCAGATATTAGGAGAAAAATGCTTAATCTATCCTTTCGTTTCATCTGATTATTGCAATCAATAAATGTCTTTGCAATGAGCATCTGAAGATTTCATCAAAACAAGCCAAAAAAAGAGGATTTTTCTAACTGTACTGCACAATCACTTAGTACTTACATGATCTGATACAAAAATTATCAGAATTTAATCAGAACTCATTAAATTACACAGCTTACATTACAGATAAATATACTGTTATCACAGTAGGTCATATACAGCATATACTGGTGTAATATTAGTGTAAACTTCTTCCAGTACAATAATAAAGGGAACCAGAATTATTAATGCATCATTTGCCTGAGAATTTCACACACAGATCTACATTTTTTTAGGATTACTCATTCTGTCAAATGTTTCATTAAATACTTAAAGGAAATGTCCATTTTTGCACTAAGCCATGTGAAATCCCTGGACATTTGTGATTTTCACGTGAAAGCCATTACCTTTTAGAAAAATATCTATATTCCTTCACCTCACTCTTAAGGAGACCCCATTTCTCTTCCTAATTTTCTCACTTTCACTCTCAAGACTGTCTTTGCTTTGAAAGAAATACCCCCAAGTAAAAATTTTCAAGAAATGACACCTATGTTTGGGTTCATAATGAGACCCCCAAAGCTGTGTGATTTGGGTTGTTTTGCAAGTTGCTGCCAATATGTTGCACCCGACTTGCCTCATCTCACAGCAGTGCTGCTACTAGACTTCTAAGAAAAGAGGGGAATAAGGAATGACACAAAACAACAACAGCCTGATTTCCCCTATGTCACATTATCCACCCAGAAGCTTAGTTTGGGCACACAATAAAAGACACCATACGCTGCGACTAGGCAGTAAGCATTTGTGACAGTGCAAACTAATGATGTATTTCCTACCCTCACTGCAATTTTACTGGCCTTGATGACTATGTAGTCGTCATTATTAACATATCATACCCTACTGTTGAGTCTCAGAAAGATGCTAAGCAGCTGGAAGCTTGTGCTGAGTGCCAAAAGGGAAACAGGCTCCCACGCACGGGGTTTAATGTAACAGCAATCCCTACTTATTGGCAAGGAAGGGGTTGTGTGTATGTATGTATGTGTGTGTGTGTGTGGATGTGATGGCAGTTCAAGAAACTATAAATCTTTCTCATCCTGTGTCAAAAACGTCACTCAGGCTGAAGACAAGGAGGCAGTTGCAGTGCCAGCCCCTGACTTCTGGGGCCTCGATTTGGCAAAAGGACCACACTCTTTGCATGTCCTTTCTCTCCTTCTTCATGCTGTGCATCATTTCAGCTGACAGATTTACACAGGAAAGCTGGCTCAGCAAGGCCTGCCGTAGTTGGTGGCAAACAAGAATATGAGGGAATTAACTTCTGGCCTGCTGACAGTGGCTAAATCTGCCAAAGCAGAGCTGGGTAATTTGGTTTCTTTCTTTTGTTGATTTTGTGCCAGCCCACAAGAGAGGATTAAGCAGCTAAATTCTGCATGGAGAACTCTACCCCTTTCGTTCAAATCCTATTGTCTTGATAGAATGACAGTAGCTAGTTGTGCCAATCTCTAACATCTTGCTGGCATTTCCCCAGAACATATCAGCTTTTGGTCCCTGAAAAGAGGGATTTGTTAAAGAACTAATGTTAAGAAATAAAAAAGGACAGAAGAGGATGAGAAGCTATGGAGTAAAAGTTTTGCCTTGTATTAATTAAAGGAACAAAGTTCTCTAATCCTGATGGAGACTCTACAGTGAAACATAAGTTTCTTGCTCTTGTAGCACATTAAGAGCACTCATTCCCTGTTATCCACATTAATTGTTTAATGCAGGAACTCTTCCCTATTGAGTTCTGAGAAGCTTTGCATTCATTTCACACATTAACTTAGGGTAGAGAACCCCTCGAATAAAGTCTTAATTTCTCTATTTGTAAAGTGTATTTACATCACAAATAAATTAAGGATGAAACTTTTTTTTCACCCAGAGCATCAAACCTTCTCTGAAAGTCTGAAAAGCCTAAGTGCTAAGGAGAGTGGGAGGCAAAGATAGTAAGGTTTTTGATTTTCCGTTTCAAAGTCAACATTCTCTAGAAGACTTAGGTCTAACATGCTTCTAGACTGAAACCATAGCGGCTGTTAAGATCACCACATCTAACTTCCTGTATAGCACAGGCCTGAGGATTTCATTGAGATTCTAGTCAAAGACCTTTCAGTGAGCAGAGAAAACCTTCTGGACAGAAAGGCCTGGGTGGGATGCAGTCTTCAGTGGGTGGAAGAGTCTTGCAGTCAGGGCTAGATTATCCTTCTAAAGGGAAGGGAGGACTGAGTTTGCACATATCTCAGTCCAGCAATTTGTACACTTGGACATGAAGAAGCTTGAAAACAAATTTGTGTACTAACTAATGTAAAATCCCTGTGTTTTTGCAGCTTACTTTTTAAAATACCACATAGCTTCTGAATAAAAGTTCCAGTGTGAGAAGTAAGGAAGCTAATGATACTTTCCTTTGGAATAAGTATAACCATGTCCAAAAAAAAAAAAAAACCCACATTACTGCAGTGTTTCTTTCTGTATAATTCTCAATGTGCTTTCTACAAGGTATAAGAAGTTCTGCAAAATTTAGTCTCGTATTTCGTTGGCTACATTCAAAAACTAAGAAAATGATGGGTTAACTTCCAGACTAGTTCTTCTACTGAATTCTGTATTTGAGATGAGACTGCTGTAAACCAGAGCGTTATCTTTAGAAAATTGCAATCTGACAACTAGACAAATAACAAAAATGTTTTTTGATTGAAGAACACAAATAAAACCAATTCATAGGTCCTAAACTTGATGTTTTACTGTTCTTATTTAATGTTGTTAGTTGCTTATTGATTCTAACACAAAAATTTGGATGAAGACAAAGAAAGCAGATCCAGGTCAACCTAGAGCACAATGCACAAGTTTGAGTATACATGGTTCTTGAATATTTCCAGTGAGGGAAACTCCACCTTCTCTCTGAGCAATCTGTTCCAGTTTTGGGTAAATCACACAGTAAAGAAATTCTTCCTCATATTTAGGTGGAACTTGTTGTCCATCCGTTTCTGCCCATCGCCTCTTGTCCTATTACTGGGCACCACCAGGAAGATCCCAGCTCCATCCTCTTCACGTCATTCCTTTGGATACTTACATAGATATTGAGGAGTTGCCGTGTCAGTCTTCTCCGCTCAAGGCTAAAGAGAACTGGTTCCATCAGCCTTTCCTCACAAATGAGGTGCTCCAACTCCTAATCATCTTTGTTTCTTTGTGCTGAACCCACTCTATGTCCCTCTCATACTGATGTGCCCAGAACTGGCCACTACGGATGTGGTCTCTCAAGGGCTGAGTACACATGCAGGATCATCTCCCTCAACCTGCTGGCAGTGCTCTTTCTATTTTTAAGAAGTTTCACTTTTAAGAATGCTCTTCCAAATGCTTAAGAAGCATTCATGCAGGGTTTTGAGATATGCTTTTGCCTTTGTTTTTTTAATGACAGTTCAAACCACATTTTTCTGAGGAGAAAGAAAGAATCTGCAGAAGGTTGAAGCCAGGCAGTAAGTGGGAAAACTAATGCATCACTTAAAGATAAGTGGATTTAAAGTCCACTTAAAGATAAAACTCTTGTTTCTTTAGTTTGGTCATTGTTTATCAGCAGTCTTGATAAATATCTCATTTCTTTTAGAATTATTTTAGTTTCAGTATTAAACAATACCAGAGCCAGAGGAAAAGGGCAAAAGATGATAGCACCAATATTTTTACCAATCTTTTCCCCTAAACTATCAAGCCTCATTAGTATCTCAGGAGAAGCATACACATATTTCATACACAGCATACTTCATGCATACACAGCATACTTCAGTCAGGATGGCATTGGGTACATTTTCAAATTGTTAATCTGGGTCTGATGTCTTACTTTTCTTGAAAACAATGCCACAGGTTGAATAAAGTTCTGCTGAGCCATCACTTAGGTGTGAAGGAGGCTTTTCTGACCAGAATTCAAACATAGTTCCACTGTTAAGTGCAGAGCTTAAAAAACATTTTTAAAAGACCTTTCAAATATATTGACTTAAAAATAACACTATTTTTAATTCCAGCACTGTCAGCTTTTGAGTGCAATGTAATTTCTTTTTCTTTAAAATAAGGTCATTACTCTTAATACACCTTCATCTGGGAATGGGTTTTTATGTTCATGGACTGCCGTAGTATTACCGGTGTGAATTACATCACGTATTATAATAATGTAGAAATATGTAACAACCTATGTGATAAAATATATTTCAGTATTTTAAAAGTTATTGTACACTATCTTATGATTTTTTACTGATTAATAAAATTGAGTGAATATTTATTAATCATATTCAGGCTGAAGGTCGTTTGTACAAAAACACTCATGCTTAAGAGGTAAAAGACTAACATAGAAAAGAGTCTTTTTATTTTCCACATAGGAAAACTGCATTCTGGCGGTTCTATCTGCAATTTTTGAAATTGTACCAATTCCACTCAACGTAATATGTTTATACATTTTGCAAATTGTCATCAGATTTCAGAAACTATGTTCACCTGGTCCTCCATTTGAACTTATTTAAATGAAGGTAGTTATGAAATAAACATCACAGCCTCTAGGAAGCAGGTTATCCTGTCATATATAGATGCAAATACAACAGGAGTGTAGGGACTGTGCAGGAACTATAAATAAGCAGGAGACCCATGAATGTAGTCTAAAGGTCTTGCTTTACTCCTTTTTGGGGGTTGCCAATCTGGCAGGTTTCTTTCATGGAAGCCAACCTGGCTAAAACAGAGTAGAGGAATCAAGGCAACTGCATCCCAGCAACAGACCGGCTTCATGAAGATGGTGCGAGCTGAAATTTGTGAAATGGAACAGAGAGGAGCAGCAGAGGACAGCAAGACCTGAGAGATCCTGAGCATCACAAACACCACAGGTAATGAGAGTTACTCTATCACTGACTTGAACCCACATTCTAGGATTTAGGAACAGCTGATGATTTACCATGTTGTTCTTTATGCCTTGCTCCACAACATACTGTTTTGAGGCTTGTTATCTTGAGACAACTAAAAAACTCAGGAAAACGAAGTACATATAGTCAACAATCCCCATAATTTTAGTTATTTTTTGACTCTGAAAATGTAAGAACAAAAAATCTCACATGTTTTGTTGCTCTTAGTTTAATCTGCATTGGGGAAATTTCGCTGTCTTGCATAGAAGTCTTGTCTTGCATATAAAAAAGATAAATTCTGGCAACACTGCTGTGGTGTATCACCTTATCAGGATATGGGTGGAAATTCAATTGCTTTGAAGAATTAAATGGACCGTTACACTAACTATTATGGAAACATGGATGGATTGACACGTTGCAATGGCATTTGAATTAGCCACTTTTCTGTATCTGGCAAATGTTTCCAATTTTTTTTTTTCCTGACCTAGCCTTAGGCTGATAAGAAAAGATAACATGAACTTAAGAGCCATGGCAAATTAGTTTATCATCACTACTAACACTACCCTCAAACACTCCAGGAAGCCTTCCAGCAAGGATTAACAGTATAATAAAGTTGCATCTAACATTTCTTGTGTTCATTTATCTAGAACGTTTGCTGGCAAACTTGAGTGTATTTTATTAAAGGTATCTGCACAATTACCTTCAAGGAATAAAGCTTAAGCCTATTAAATTACTAAACATCCAAGTTCCATGGTGAATTTAAGAGGCTTGTTTCTGTTTGGAGGGATACAGGCGTGGATTACCAGCTGCATAGATTATAAACTCACTATTGCTCATTCATGCAAATTCCGGTTTGAATAATCATGCCTAACTTCAAAACCCATCAGAAACCCCCTTGATCTGAAAATGTGAACAAGAAGCCTGTGAGAATAGTATCCAGAGGGCTTCCTGTCAGAGCTGAACTGATAATATTGTAAGGAAAAGGAGTTTCATCATTCCGTTTCTTCATGAAACAGTAACATTATACAACAAATTGCACCTCCTAGATTTGGATCCATTTTGTGCAGTTGTTTCATATTTTTATTAATCCGTATTTTCTGTGATCCTTATATAAAAGTTTAGGGACAATCTCTGAATATTTACATACACTTGACATTCTGCATTTTAGAGTAAAAGACCATGAGGTAGTGCTATCAAATGACGATTTCAAGGCATTTCAAGGAAATGCCAGAGAGATGAGACTCTTGTTTAAGCTCTATGCTTCTTTTTTTTTTGATACACTGCAGCTGAACTCATGGTTTGTAGCGTTATAAGGAAAATTTTCTTTTGCACAAAACATTTTCTTGTTCAAGTGAAAAAACTTGTTAAAAGACTATCATTTTATCAAGAATAGACATTCTGGGTTTGACTCTGGAACAGCTGAAATTTCTAATTACTGTTGATTTCAGTTCTGGGAATTAAGGCCTATTTCAGTAGAAGCAATATATAATAAATCCTTTGCCAACTCAAATCACAGCCTCTCTTTTTACGTGAATCCTCTACCATTAACTGTCATGAAAAGTCTAAAGAAAATGTTTTGTTCATTCCTTAGAGGAAACAAAAGCAACTTAGGAAGTATTAATAACCAAGTAGACATAATTTAAAGGAGCATTAGGAGAGGAACAGTGGAGCCAGTAAAAACATCATAGAATTTTATATCTGTACTATTCATGATCAGAAAAGGAAATATGGTCTATTTCTTAATCAGTAATTCATATAAAAACTCAATGAAAGACACTGTTGCCTACAGAAAATGTCATATCCTCAAGGAGAAAGGGATTTCAATGCCTTTCCAACACCAGTTGGGTGCAAAGGGGGATGGCTCTCTGGTCATGCTGCTTTCCCCAGGAAAGTGTGGCTGTCCTTCAGACAGACTGTTTTTATTCTCTACCTCCACTTCTCCTCATGCTTTGGCCATCATACGCTGACATATCTCCTCTCTAGGTTAACAGGGCAGTTGGCAAAGTTCCTTATGTCCTTTTTTGTCTGACAGAGCCACATTTTCTCTCTAGCAATCATCACTTCTCAAGGATGATACATTCCAAGTTGACAGGGCTCAGGTCAGACGGACAAACGATGTGTTCCGTAGTCGGATAATTTAGTTTGGATAGCTCTGAAATTAACATATTGTTTAACTATTTGGTTGGTTTTTGATTTGAATACTATTTACAGCTAGCAAACTTTCCATCTTACCTTCCTGAATACAAGATGCTATGAAATAAACCATTTTTTCTCCAGTTGTTCCCATTGCCTTCAACATATACAACTACTAAGGCAGAATAAATTTGGAATTTTCAGCATAAAATGGGATGTCTTACAAACTCACTTCTCCCTGCAGTTTTCAAGAGTACACCCTAGATTCTCAAAGGTGATAGACACAAATAAATTGCAAGTTTTATTCAGTTTCATAGGAAAACACCTCCAGACACCTTGCTAGTTATGCACTAGTCTTATAACAATGGAGTTTCCATGAAGTATTGCCCCTGAGTGTTCCATGCCCTCATATCCATGAATATATCTTCAATTTATGAGTCAGGTCAGTTTGGTAAATGGAAGACTCCTTTCTAAGAAATATTCAAAGAACATTTTGACAGGATTGTATTTCCATTTTCACTTGGAAATGCTGGCATCTGAAAGTCTGGTCGATTTACAATAATCTTTGGGAACTTCCTTTCCTTTCATGCAGGTAAATCAAGGATAATTTAAAAGCAAAGTACCTTTAGAAAATGCAAGTCAGATGCTTTCATCTTCATGACCTCATAATTAACTTTTCATTGTGAAATCTTCTTGGGTTGTGGCTACTGATTAAAAGGTGAAAGGTTGAGGAGAAAGTGAATGGCAGGGAATTACATGCTCCCTTTCCTTTTAAAGGCACTTCCTTTACAGCAGTTATGATAAATACCAACCTTTATTCATGTTACAGGTCTGAATTGGTGCCATATGATGATGAATTCCTATACAAAGACAAGGCAGGACCTGATTAAGAGTTAAAAAAAGTATGAACACAGATGGAGAAAGAGAACTTGAAATTGGAAGATGGCAGGGACAGCTGACAGCATTATGTTTCCAATGAAGAGGGAAAAATGTTTGGGGGAGAAAAAAAGAGAGAAAACTGTTCTTTTAGCCCCCTGACGCCCACATTTCAATCTGGGGAAAAAAAATGAAAGCTTGTTTTTATCCACTTCTGTGTAATGTAACAGAGAAGGATGAATCACACACAGGA
>WEKX01010567.1:36487-58213 GCA_013390025.1 Pitta sordida
GGAAGTTATCCTTCCCTTGTACTCAGCACTGGTTTGACCACACCTTGAGTGCTGTGTCCAGTTCTGGGCTCCTCAGATTAGGAAAGATGTTGAGATACTAGAACATGCTCAGAGAAGGGTGACAAGGATGGTCAAGGGAGTGGAGCACAAGCCCGGTGTGGAACGGCTGAGGGAGCTGGGGTTGTTTAGGCTGGAGAAGAGGAGGCTCAGGGGTGACCTTATTGCTCTCTATAACTCCCTGAAAGGGGGTTGTAGTCAGGCAGGGGTCAGTCTTTTCTCACAGGCTACTGGAGACAGAACAAAAGGACACAATATCAAGCTCTGTCAGGGGATGTTTGGGCTGGATATTAGGAAAAAACTTTTCCACTGAAAGAGTGATCCATCACCGGAACAGTCTGCCCAGGGAGGTGGTGGAATCACCATCCCTGTAGATATTGAAGAGTAGGCTCAATGAGGCACTGAGTGATATGGTTTAGGTGATGGGATGATGATAGGGAATAGGTTGGACTTAATGATCTTAAAGGTCTTTTCCAACCTTGTTAATTCTGTGATTCTGTGACTTCTAATAAATGTACTAATCCGGAGACTTCTATTCCCTGTCAGCTCCTTCCAAGTCCTTATTTTTAACTTAGGCCCAATTCTTTTCCTGGGACAGCATTTCTTGAGGAGTATGTGTCCCTCCGCCAAAATTCCTGAAGGCCGTCCGTGGGACAGTCCTTTGAGTATTCTCTGGAACAGAGGTACTAATTGCTTGTTTAGTTTCTAGGGGAGAACTGGTGCTGTCTGAGACATAGATATTTAAGTGTTTCCTTGAATTTAGGACAGATGATCACGGAATGAACTGTTCGGGCAAAAGCCACAAAAAGTTTGTAGTGGAGCGAAGCATTCAACCTCGGCCTTCCAACTGGTAAATAAATACCCTCATCTTTGGATTCTCCATCTTCATTCCATTTTTCTTTTCATTCTTACCTTGGCATTTACAATATAGCTTAAAAGAAACTAACTTCTGCTTTTTTTTCAGCAAATATGGTAGTTTGTCTTGATCCAAGAGTAAAAGAAAAACCTCTTAAAAGCTTGTGATTACATAATGAGCTTTCATTCACTTGTCTATAACTATTCTGCTTTTTTTTTTTTTTTTTGCAATAATTTCAACCTGGAAAATGAATGTTTACATTTAAAAATACTGAAATTCAATATTCTATGCATTTAACATTTAGTAGTAATTTGGAGCAGAATACACAGGTTTAGTTAAAAGACAAAAAAAAAAAGCTTTTTTAACAGGAATATGTTCACTTGGAAAATTCCAGGTCAGTCTATCATAAATATTTTCTTAATTAATATGTGACATTGACATTCCTTCCATGGCCTTGGAAGCTCTATCTCCATGAAATATTTTATCTATGAAGGCCTGGTACCTCTTTTCATGTAAACCCATTTGCATTTGAATGCTCTTTGGAGGGAAAAATGCTGCCGAGTTGCTGAATTTATTTTTATTTATTTATTTTTAATCTCATTTACTGTTACAGAGATGCATGAACAGCAACTAGTTTAATTTGTAATGCCTGGCCATTTCATATAAAAATTATAGCTAATTTCTAGCAGTAGTGAAAAGGTTAACCTTCTGGTACATTGGATGGATAACAAGGGAAGCCGATTAGGAAAAAGAGGAGCACAGTCACTGACCTTACAATGCTTCTTTATCTTTTACATTCATCTCTCAGGCTCAGTCCAACACTGCAACATAAAGCCAAAGCTATGGTACAAGTATTGTATTCCCAGAGGAACAGCCTATTACTTGTATATGCTTGGTTGCTTTTTCGCTGTAAGCTTCTGAATCATATAAGAACGAGTTTATTCATACATTCACCCCTTATTTAACATGCTTATTGAAGGGACAGGGATCGTCTTAAAGGATAGAACTATTAAGATGTAGCTGAGACAGGAAATAGATGAAAATCTTAGTATTATCATTTGATAAAGAAATGGTCAAACATATTGAATGATAACAGAAAACAAGCACAAGATGCACATTTTAATAGCTTGGAGAATTGATAGAGTATCATATTAAAAGTATTAAGTAGAATATGCTTAAATAATCTCTTCTATATCCCTATGACTAAGGAAGAAGGCAATATTGTATAAGTGGGATACTCAAGTTGTTACAAGAAAGGCACCTCCTAACGCGATATTTGTCCTTGTTTTACTCTTACTACTCTGGTTTCCCTAGAAATTTTTGAATGAGTTGTCCTGAGACATAAGTAAAGCCACCTGGATTTTGAATCTTCTACTTCAGGATGGAAAACTAGTTTTTCAGTGACAAAAGTATTTCTCCCATCAGTTTGTTATGCCTTTTTTTTAATGAAAAAAACCTTGCTTTGGTGGACAAATAAAGACCTGCTGTCACTTGCTCTCTGCACTATAACCTGTACTTGTTTGCCCTTTCTCCAAAGGTATTATAAAAAACTGTTCTTATGGTCCAATCCTCTCATCAGGTCTGTTTATTGTGTTATTTACATTTTACTAACTGGTATTTAGCTCAGTAGGAAGAAAACAAGCCATTATGGTCAGGAGCTGAATGCTCTCTCATGCAGGCTCAACAGAAATAAGAAAGAGCAAGAAAGCACGATTATAAGCAAATGGTTTTTGGAAAACCTAAGGTCAACTTTTGTGTTGTAGTCTGTCTTCATAGTGGATGGTCCTTTTTCGCATCTCATTCCCTTGGCTTATCTCATATTAAAGTCCAAAGGTTTTTTAAAATAAAAACGCCACAAACTTCCTCATTTCTTCATTAACATTGTCTTTCTCTTCCTCTCAGCTCTTCTACTTTATATTCTACAATGCATAGTAGGACATGAAAGGATCATTGATTTTTATGTATAGGGTCCTATGCCTGAGTAGGGTCTCTGAGCAATGCTGTAATATTAATCAAGAGCAATGAAAATCCTGATAAATACAGCAATACTTACTCGGCAGGAATTGCATTTGGCCAACATGCCCAAGTCATTAATGAGCAGAATTGTTATAATAAAATAATCTCTGCAGCACGCCAAAGCAGGACATAAGTACATGCCTATACTGAAGCCCTGAACTATGAAATTGCATATGAAAATGAATCAAATAAAATTCTCCTTGCCAGAATCGTGGTGATTTTTCAGTGCCTTTGAAGCAGATAACATGCTGTCTCCCTGTTGTAGCTGGGCAACACTGGCATGAGGTGAATTCAAGTTAACAATATTATCCGAAGATAAGTTCAATCCAGGCCTTGCACATGGTTTTCCCAGTGTGCATTTGACATAACCCACGAAGACCTGGGCTAGAAACCAATGTTAACTGTGTACAAAGATCAGCACCAAGTTATTTTTTTGGAAGATATCTCAATCAGCAGGGGACTCCACTAACTTCTTTTTTTTTTTTTTTTCCACAATGTGCCCTCATTGCCTGTGTGTTTGAATAATCAGACATTTGAGTGATCCTTTCATCTCTTCCAGGGGGTTTTCAGGGACCCTCTGAACTAGGATGACAGGATTTGGAACCTGAGAGTTGGTGCCCTTTGTTTGTTGTGGCCTATCATCAGTCAAATCCAGTGTGTAGGTTAATAAGGCTTAAACTTTAAGGGAACGGTGAGCACCTGATTGACAAGGCTGTGAATAAAAGTGCAGTGGGAAGTTTTGTGTTTGTGAAGTTAGTATGCAGGGAGACGCGACTGAAGTTTAGAATGAATCGCAATTCGTTATATAAATGCAGGGAATCTCGTTTGATGACTTAACATCAGTTTCTAGTCCTCAAATAAAATTTCCAAGTATTTCAAAGTGTTCTAATAGAATTTTAAAACATGGTTTGGATGGTTGTTTGTCTTTGGGTTTTTTTGATTTCTATTTTGAGATTCAAGTGTGGAACAGAAATCCCAAAGCCACTAAGAACAGCATATAACAATATTGAAATTCCTGCTATCTATAAGGATTTTAAAAAGAGAAAATATTGTCCTACATCTACTTAGAAATTAAAGAGGGTGTGAAGTGCTTCAAATTTTCCTAAATATGTGCCTCCAACACTTTTTCTTTTTAACGAGTAATAGTCAATGAGTGCATACTGTGCTTAAGACACTCTTTCAGGGTTTTCAAAGGATCCTCTGGGACATGGTACCCAAATTGCAATGGCTTTCAATAGGATCCATATGCTTTTCACTTCCACTAGTGCTTTGAAAATCAGAGGCTCAGTTGTCTTTTCCTTTATGTATAACTCTAAAGTTGACTGAAAATTTCTCAGCTACACTGACTTCCAATAGAAAATACAGTTCAACAAACCCCAAAACATTTATCAGGAGTCTCACAATGCTGGAATTTATATATTTTAGTTGTTTATTTATTTATTTATTTATAATAAAATACTTCGGGTTTTATTTGATGATATTAATAAAGCATAATCAACTCTTTAAAAATAATCCTGAAATGTTCAATACTTAATATTTAATATTTTATCAATTCAATATCATTGAAGCAACAATTTTGGTAAAGTTTTTCAGAATTTCTGTTCTAAAAAAAATATTTCTTTTTTGCATCAAAATTATGAAAAACCCCTACATGGTATACAATGATTCAACAGATATTTCCTTTTGAAAGTATATTCCTACTGTAACTCACAATAATGTCTATAACACTTGCACTGAAAAATCTGATTCTCTACATATTAGAGAGTATAAACTGACTCTGCAAGTAATTGAAGGGGGCAGCTGGGAAATTCTTACCAAAACAGAAAATGAGTTCTTGTTTGTGTCATTTTGATAACCCTTTCAACCAGGTAGGTTTCTCAGACTGGTAGTGGCATTTATGGTTAAATCCAGAATGAAAAATCTACTCAATTCATACCAAGTTCCAGAACCACAAAAAAGAGAAAGGGGTCCTATGTCAAAGCATTTCCTTGTCTTTACTCACTATATGGAGTTTGTGTAAGTGCAGGACAAATGGGGAGCTGCCTCTGAATGTTTGACAAGAACCGTGTTTTCTCTGTGTTTATTGAGCACCACTGAGCTCAAGAAATCTGACAGCCAGAGTTAGAAAACTAGAGTCCAGCAGCTGTTGTGGAAAGCATTTTCCTTCATATGTTGTCTTCCGGCAGACAGAAGCAAGGGAGGAGAACAGGATGCTTTCTACTCTGGTAGGACTGGAGAGTTCATTAAATTCTGTGTCTCTGCGAACTCATCAGTTTCAATTCGTGTTGCAGAGATGGAATCTGAGCACTGATTCACTTAATTTTAGGTACAGACCATTATAATAATGGTTTGAGTCAGGCTCTACGTTGGTCCTGTCAAGTGCATATGTGTGCATCTCTATCCAGGACACATTTAAGAGGAAAAAAGCAACACTAACGTTGAACTTTGACATCTACCCATTGTCTTACTCTTAAAAGAAGGTACAATGATTGTTCAGTCCAACACTTCCTGTCATGTAGGAGTTATGGATTCAAACTTCAGGGGAAGATGGAGTCAGGTCTTCTACTTTTTGAATAAGTAATCTAAGCACTTGGCTGTTATGAAAAGGATTAAGGAAACACAGATTATGTATACGATGTCATTGGGTGCTGCTAACACAAAGTCATCTGTCCTAGTGTTTGGAATCAATTGTTTAAACCAGATTTGGTTGTGATGTGAAGTTAGGTGATCAGTTTTCCTGTGGGGACTTTCACCTGCAAGTGTTGTTGGGAGAGGAAGCCAGTTGTTTCAGCAAGGTGGAGATCAGCTGTTACAAGGAGCCACTTAATATTTTATATATGAAATGCAAAGTTAAATTACTAAGCTCCTCATATTTGTCCAAAGCTACAAAGCTATTCTCACACTCCTCTTTAGAATCACAAAAATGTTATGCAAAACTGGTGCAGTGATATAGTCTTTTGGATACCATTTTAGGAAAATGAGAAAATTTTGATTACATGCTTCTCAGCAGAACGGGACTCCATTCTGAGTGAACACAGGCAAATAATTTTCAGCCCAGTCCAGGAGTTTCATCAAGAGTGACAGCTCAGACAT
This sequence comes from Pitta sordida, assembly GCA_013390025.1. Classification (NCBI taxonomy): domain Eukaryota; kingdom Metazoa; phylum Chordata; class Aves; order Passeriformes; family Pittidae; genus Pitta; species Pitta sordida. The sequence continues at coordinate 42,510 of WEKX01010567.1, forward strand.
GACCCTGCTTCAAGAGTTTAATCTAATGTTGCCTCCACCTCCATTTTGCAAATAAGATAGTTGAAGATTTTCTGTGGGTGCCTTATTCTCTTCATTGCGTATGTTTTGCCTTAGTCAGACTAACTTAAGCAGTCTGAACCACCCTGTTAGCAAGTGTTGAGTGTCAGCTGCTTACTCCTGAAGACAGCACAGAATTATCCTGCAGTCCTCATCCTGGCCAAAATCTGCTTCTGGTCCCCTGCCACATGAGCATTTGTCTTGTACTTGATCCACTTGCAAAGCATGTGATTTGACATCCAAAGTTTTTTCTTCTAATGTTGCGGCTCCCCCTCCCTCTATATTTTAGGACAAACCACATGAAGAACTGTCGTTTTTTGGTAGAAAATGGTGCAAAAATTTTTCTGGTTTTTCTTGTTTGGGAAATGAGCCCACATCATTAAACTAATTTCTTCCTTTAATATCTATAAATGCAAAGAAGACTCATAAGGCGGAGAGATACTTAAAATTGACTATGTCGCTTCTCTTTGAATCCACGGGTTTTCTCTCACCCTAGATTGGCACGGGCTGGGTTATCTGCCCAAATGCTGGCACTTGTGCTTGAGAGTCAGCGCCTTTGATTCATAAAGCTTTGGCTTTGATACAAGCATCCCTGTTACCTCTCGCACTGTGGATCTGGCACAACCCCTGTTGGTACTTCCATGAGGACATACAATGTTCCAAGCCTCCCCCACTGCGTAGACAATTCCTTAGCGGGGCAGGCTTTCCAAACACATTGTTTCAAAGAAATGAATCACTCATTCGTGAAAAATGGAAAAAAAAAAGAGCACAAATACCATCAAAGCAAATTCAGGGGTTTGCCGCCCACATCACTGACATCATGCTGCCAAGCCAGAGAGCACTGAATAGGACTCCTTACAGAGCCCATCAATGCCACTCTTTAAATGGCAATTGCCTGAAGGGGCTGCTGGTTTGTGATATGAGGTACTTCTTCCTTAGCAGGAGAAAGGCAGCAAAGGCTGGGATTTCAGTGCAAGTCCCCTCAAATGGTAACGAAACACATGGTTGCTTGCCTTGCCAGGTTGCCTCTTTTTCAGAGGACTCTCCTCTGGTTCTGGAGGGCAATTAATTTATATTAAGATGAAATATTTTTCTTAAAAAGGAAAAGACCTGTCTAATCATCAGAAAAACATTCCATTATTAAACTGGAGATTAGTTGGATAAGAAAAGCAATGAGGCCTTCTTATCATTTATGGGCCAATTAAAACAGACCCAAGTGAGGTCTCTCCGAGTTAATCCCAGAGGTGGTGTGCTGGGGCACGTGATACAGGGATGCACTGGGCTGCCTGGACCTGAGCCAGTTCACGTCTGACACACTGTTCCCACATCAGACAGTGCTGTGCCCAAGCTAATAAGCCCTGCTGAGAAAAAAACAGTGACAGGTCAGTGTGGCACAGTGCTGTGTTACACATACAGTATGGACTTAATGGCATGAGTTCCCACTGGCTGTGGAATTTCGACCACATGTTCATTTTATGGCATAGGCAAATTTCCAGTAATTCTGCAAATGTTTTTACACACAATTCTGTCCCATTTGACATCGGCTTTTCCAATTCTGTTCCTGTGATACTCTGTCTTGGCTGCTTCTCAGACAAATGACTCAAGTTTTCCTGTGGTGGTTCTTGTTTCTGGAACATCCCCTCTGTGTTCATTCATAGGGAGCTGCTTCTCCACATGCCAGATCTTCTGGAGCGCTTGTGAAACTTCAGTCAGTTAGGATGACCTCGTAAGCAAACCAAGATACGTAGTTTGGTTATAATAAAAGAACAGAGATTGAAGCAGCAAAGGTCAAGAATGTGTAGCCTTTAAATTTAGTATGGTGTCACCTTGGCCTCAATTCCTACTTGCCTCTGATTACATCTGCACTACATTTTCCTAGCAAGCAACATGTACCCTGATGTGTAATGCACAGAACAAGGGGACAGTGACCTGCCTGGAGATTTGGGGCAGTACAGCAATGCAAATAATTAAAAAAAAAAGAAATTGAAACTGCCAGGAATGATCTTTCACTGACCTAGAGTGGACAGATAAAATGATCAATGACGTTTTTCCCCTCTGTAATGTCTGCCAGACAGTCCAAATTTATAATCAGCATAGGAAAACAGCTGCATATCATAACCATATGGCACTGAGAATACACGTTATTGTACAGTAGCACTGCACTAATTTAAGATCTGTCACCACTTTCCATTATGGAACTCTGTTTCCAGCAATAAGAAGCTCTCACACTAGTGCTTACCCCAAGATGTTCATGATCTCTGCCAGTACAGGTCTTAAACATCTAGCTGATTTAAATAATACTCTATTTAAATAATTTGGCTATTTTGTCATTATGTAAGTTGAAGTCAGTGTTCAGCTTTCTGCATCACTGTTTAAAATTAATTTTATTTAAGACAATAAAAGTCCAAGATTCTGGGAATGATTAGACATATTCCATCTGCTATGGGCCACTTTTCAGACTGAAAGCAGTCATTAAGCATCTGGTGAATTTAAAAGCTACTGTATAACTATGTTTATATGTAAATATATATATATAGAGAGAGACTTATATTTAAATTCAAAAAACATCACCAAAAATTTCTATGTGAACCTCAAGTTTTCATGAAGTTATTCCATGTTGGTCAGATCACACGACCTTGCCAGAAGAAAGAAAATGCTATTCATTTTTCATCGGTATCAAATTTTGTGTCTTTTTTTTTGCACATCATACCAGTTAGGAGAACTGGTATGTTTCCATAAAGGAAGCAGCCTTCTGCCACTGTACATTTAGGGGAAAATCTACAGTCATAGAAATTATGCACAGTGCAAAGGTGGCATCTCGTGTGCAAGAGGGATTTCCATTTCGGATAATCTCTGTGTGGCTGACATAAGCATATCTCACCCACTGCATAATCCCAGGTTCCATGCAGCCATCACTCAGAAGGGTCTTGCCAAAGATAAATTGACCCCAGTTAATAATGAGTTGATGGAAAATTTTCTCCAGAAAGTTCAGGGGACCAAATCTTTTGATTCCCGGTGGCACTGAGGTTGCTACAGCTGAACCCAGGGGCTGCTCCCTGGAAAGCACTGTAAGGATGAAGGTGTTCAGTTCTAAACCTGTCTCATGTAAATGAACTGAAGTTGATCTCAGGGGAGAGGGCCATTTCTTTCATCTGCCCCAGAGCGGTCTGAGAAGTGGTCAAAGCAGTGATTAGAAAATAGTAAGAGGGCAAATGAGTCTGGTCATCCCCGCCACTGTTCTCCCAGCCTCCGGCTACTTTCAGCCAAGGGATTTCCTGAACTGGGTGTGTTTTCTATGTACTCAGTTCTCAGTGGATTTCAGTTCTGTGAACTTGCAGTGTCTCTCCTTTGATCCATGCGAGATTTTAACATCCAGAGTCATTCCTTTGCAGTGAAATACATCACAGTTTTGTTAGCAGTTAGTACAAGTGAGTGCTAGCCCATGACTTCAATGTAAGCAATGCAAACAACAGTGGCATTACTTGGAAATAATTTTCCATGTCCCTGAGATGATTAGCACTGACTGTCAGGGTCATTTTTCTCACAGTCCAAACTTTATCCCCATGAGGCAGCTGCCTGAATCTTTGTGACTTTTTTCCCACCAAAAAAAAAATAAATCACATCACATTGGGGTATCTTTCTTATCAGGGAACATAGGGGAATTGTCCATGGTTGGTCTTTTCTCCCTGGCCACTGGAGATAGAACGAGAGGTCATGGTTATAAGTTCCAACAAGGGAGGTTTAGACTTGACATTAGGAAAAAGTTTTTCACTGAAAGAGTCATCTGGTATTGGAATCCGTTGCCCACGGAAGTGGTTGAATCGCAGTCCCTGGAGGTGTTTAAGGGTAGACTGGATGAGGTGTTGAATGCCATGATATAAATGTTATAGCTGTTAGGTTTTAGTTGGATTACAGGTTGGACTTGGTGATCTTCGAAGTTTTTTCCAACCTTATCAACGCTGTGATACTGTGAAAAGCTCATTCATGGTCTTGAGTAAAACAGACACCTCCATGCAGACCAGGAAGGGCCATGACTCAGTGAGTCTAACCAGGCAGACAGGGCACTCGTGCTGCCTTACCTGAGCTGTACTACTGGGACCCAGCTCTCTACATCTGCAGAATACCTCTCTCCACTGCACAGACACAAGATGTCACAGCAGCTCTGCTCTCCTTCTCTTCTGTTGCTAAAGAAAGTGATTGCACCAACTCAGCTGGCAAAATCTTGCGGAGTTTTATCAGAATCAACAGTGTGTACCTGGGGCTGAATATCTGGCCTTCTATTCAACAAAAGGGAAAAAACAGAAACTTTCTTAGTCAAAATTATGCAAAGCATTACAAGAAGGAAGATTTTTTCAAAGTCACAGGTCTTGGGATGTTTCACAGTATTATTCTGTTTTGCATTGTGCATTATCCTTATGAAACACAAGAGTTAAGGAAGAGAATTTACTAAAACCAGCAACAAAGAACTACAGAGAGAGAACTCAAAACTTCCACCAGAAGACCCAGTCTTACATCAGCACTACCATGGACTTTCAAAATATCAGAAATTAAATTCTATGCCTCGTTTTGCTTCTGCTGAGCATTTCCTCACAGGGCAGTTGTTATGATTTAATCCGCTTTCCTCTTTCACTTTAAAAAAAAAGTGAATCAAACAGCATAAGTTATCAAAGATGCAAACCTGACCCCCTGTGACTGCATTACAATGCAGCACCACCTTCTGGCTACGAGGAAACTCTTAGTGGCTACTTTACCTTTCCCTTCATGGGCATCTGTTTCTTAATTCTTTAGTTGCAATTAAAAATGGAAATATGGTGATTAGTTTTCGTGGCTGCAGTTATTATAACTATAGGTGTTTTTAGTAACAGCTGATATTTTTTAAATAGAAGAGGGTTTTCTAATATGGAGTGCACGGAATGCTGCATCTTAGCCTTTATTCAAGGAGCAATGTGTATTTTCATTTTTTATGATCTGTAATCACATGCTGATCCTGGGAAACGTGCCACAAGGGCCCACATATGTAAGTAGTGGCAGCTGAAAGTGCATAATTCATGAAGGAAACATCAGGATTGGAGGAAATGGCATAAATAGCTGATTGACTTGACACATCTTATATTTTTTCCAGAATTTATTTCCTTTTAAAGATGTGAGTTGTCTTTTAAAAAAAAGAAATGCGTAGACTGCCAAGTCATAAGGTCCTCTAGGTCGCTTACTTGTTTCTCTGCAAGCAAAGGCATTCTTCTGTTTTCATTCTGATTTAATTAGAATGGCTTTTTTACAGTATGTGGTCTTTGTTCTTCCAGGTCTCTACTCCTCCACACTTTTATTCAACCCTATTGTAAGTCCACTTTGAAACAGAAAGGGCAGTCGAAACAACTTCATCTCGGAGGAAAATCCTATAAATACTGTAATTGCTGTGGAGTTTAATCTGGTTTCTTAACCTCTGATTCAGTTTGGATAGGTCTTAGGGCACAAAAGAAACAAATCAGCTATTTCAGCTAAAGGCTTCATTCGACACAAATCTGGACAAGGTTTAATGATAAAAGAAATGTTTAGAAGTGGAGAGACATTAGATGTTAACTAAATTTCAGCTGGAAAAAAGAAAAAAAAAAACCAAACCACAATTATAAAGGCAAATTTAGTCATATTGAATCGCCAAGAACATTTTGTAGAAATATCACAAACAACAACATTCTCAGGGTATTTCTACTGGAAATAATGTGAGAAAGAACATTCTCACATTACTTCCAGTCAAAATGCCATAAAAATGCACAGTTGATAGCAAGCATTCTCAGAGCATTTTAACAGGAAAGACCTCAAGAAAACATTTTCTCATGACATTTCCTCTGGAAGAGGGTGGAGCTGGAGAATTCTGCCCTCCTCCACTCCCTCCGGCTTGGGAACGTCTCGGGGTGAGCTCTCCAGTGAGAGCCACAGGGTAAGGATTGCAGAGGACATGGGGAGGCAGGAAATAAGGTGGAGTTCCCTCTGCAATGAGAGCACTTGCAAGAGAGGAAAAAGAAAGTGAGAGAGGAAAGGTCAAAGGTAATGCGTAGCTCAGAGTAACTGGAGGATGAAATTATTTATACATTAGTATTTTCAATATAATATTCCCCATTAAAGTAGATATATGAAATTGAAATTAAGAGAGGGAAGGAAGGACACTGATTTGACGATTTGAGGGGGGTTTTAAGGGTTTTGTGTGCAGACTCTCCATGTAGACCTTTCATGAAAATTTTGATTTTCAAGTTCTGTGCACCAGGTCACAATGACAGTATGAAAAAAAATGAAATCTCAGTTTACTCAGAGCCATGGTCCTCACTTAGTCAATGGAATAAGTCATAGGACACCCAAGCTAACTTCTCTGTTCCAGGTTCTGTTTCTAACACTATTCTGGTGATATAAGAAATCCTCAGCTCCCCCTTCCAGGAGTCCTCTAGTTCTCTGGGGTTAGATTGGACAAGGCTCTGAGCAACCTGGTCTAGTTGCAGATGTCTCTGCTCATTGCAGGGACCTGTAAAGGTCCCTTCCTACCAAACTATTCTGTGAAAGTCACTGATCCTAATTTCAGGTGTCTCTGAGAGACATGTCAATAAGCAGAATGAGCAGCAACAATTTTGGGTTATTCACTACAGTGAATTGCTTGTTATTCTATTTCTACCTATCTTACTGAATTTATCATTATATCTGGTGGATTGAATAAGATGTCAGATGAACTTAACTCTTTCTGAATAATTTTCACAAAGATCACAATTTTTGCCAGGTTTAAGGGCAACTGAGGAACAGCTGAAACACTTCCTATATAGTTTCTAATGCTACAAAGTGCTTTCCACTCCCCACCCAACAATCAAGCTGTTTTCGGTTTATAGCTTCTCTCAGCTTTCGAAATCTCTGATCTGACTGGCATGGCCATTCCTCCTGGGTTTGGCACTCCATTATTTCTCCTTCAGCAAGACAAATGCTTATTTTGTTTTTGCTTTCATTCCTCCTGTCCTGCAGATTTTTCCTGCATTTATTACTCTGCTTTTCTAGACCAAACAAGAGAAAATAGAAACAAGACATTGCTGTGTGAGTTTTCTCTAGCAATGTCTTACACTGTGTGTAGAGTCAGTGCATCAAATGTTCTTTCTTTAACTCAAGTTTTTTCATAGGTTCCATAGTTACCCAAAATTGATGTGGTTTTCTTTCTCTTTGTTATTTTCTTATTCTTAAGCCAGAGTGTGTGCAGTGAATAGAAGGCAGGGTCTGTTGCCTGGATGTGAGGTGTGGAGGTGAGGCTGCCCTCAGCAAGTCCATAATACCCTTGAACAGGAGCAGAATAGACTGAGCTGGTTGAATACTGAATCTCTGTGAGTGTCAGACCTGGGCACTGAGGTAGTAAAGTCTGGGTCAGCGGGGCATCACAAACTTATTTACTTACCCTGCTACATAGTTGCTCCATGTTTAGAGTCAATATAAAACAAAAAAAAAGCTTTTTCCTGCTTGAAATTGTCCTGATACAAGGTAGGAGATACAGCTGTTCAAGTATCCTCTGACATAAGCCACTGGTGCATTCTTCAGATGAAAGTAAAGAGCTCCTCTAGCTGACAGACATTGATGATTTGCTTATCCTAATGCATAAAATTAAAGATTGCTTGAAATAAAAGCAGAAAGAAGATGAATTGAAGTAGACGGATCAATTTTCTGGATGAAAAGACATCCGAAATGTAAAATGAAAGATTTATCTATGTTATATATGTACTGACACACATATATAAACTGATACTTACGCTGATACAATATCTTTATGGTGAATAACCCATTAATAACATAATAGTGATCTAAAATGTTGGCACATAACATATACATATATTGATTTTCAGATTTGCATTATTTTTGCTCAGGTTTCTGAGAAAGAAAATGCAATGTAAAAAATTGCAGATGTGCTTAACAGGCAACACAGCACCTCTTTAAACTTGAAATAAATGGCATTTAGGATCTTTCACAGAATCATAGAATGGTTTGGGTTGGAAGGAACCTTGAAGGTCATCTTGTCACAACTCCACTTGCCGTGGGCAAGGCCACCTTCCAGTAGATCAGGTTGCTCTAAGCCACATGCAACCTGGTCTTGAACACTTCCAGAGATGGGGCATCCACAACTTCCCTGGGCAACAAGTGCCTCACAACCCTCACAGTAAAGAATTTCTTCCTGTTATTATTAATAGCACAGAATTTATACCATAGCCATGGATCTAGTAACCACACCACTACTGAAAGTTAATATTTCTTTATTTTAATATTTTAGCTGTTCAACTGCTAAGATGTATTGGCCAACCCAAGTTCTTTCATAAATAGCAATATTTAACTTGTTGACTGCATAAGCAAAATTTAACTGAGAGTATAAGTTCATCATGCTAATACTATGCATAGAATGAGGCAGTCCCCTGATATTCAAATTTACGGTCCAGGCTGTGAATAGTGATTGCCAAATCAAGCTGCACTGTTCTAGTTTCATAGCTGGGTGTAAAGAATATAAGTAACAACAGAGAACTGAGGTGTCTTATTAAATCTAATGGAGATTCAAGAGATCCTGTTTGTCCCACAGAGTAGCAGGCCAAGAGTAATCTTCCTTCCCAGTAAGTGGTTTCTTTCACTGTGTGTGACTTAAAAAGAAAAGTGTGTGGGAGTACACATAGCATTCGGTGACCTGAAGTGTTCTTTGTTTGAAAGTTTTTGAAGCCACTGCAAGGTTGTATAAGCAAATAAACAAACAGAAGAAAACCTTCTTGCCTCAATGGTCTCTCTGATTTAGGTGCTTCTTTCATATTCACATGTTCAAGTATGAACAAACTAGTAGGAATATCTCTTTCTTTGTGAAAAAAGTATAGGAGCCAAAGCTTTCCTAAGGTTTCAAAACTGTCTTTTGAAGCCTGAGATTGTTTATTTGCTTGTTTGTTTTAAGGAAATCCCAGTAATTCGCTGATGGTTTTCCCTGATCCATGAAGTGAGAAATTTAAAAAAACAAACCAACCCCCAAACAAACAAAAGAGAAAAACAAACCCAAACCAAACTGTTCCTGACAGTTTTCCACTTTTGGGGCAGTAACAGCCAGTGTGCCATTTACACAGGACTTGGGGCACAATCCTTCAATTCATAGTTAAAGCTGATGGTAGGAAACAAAGGTACATATATTTAAAGACAGGAGTATATATCTCCTCTAGAGTGACAAAGTTATTTTTCTTTGTAATAAGGGAATAAACTCTATGGTTTTTCCAGAATCACCTTTGACTTTAGCAAGGTTTTGGTACTGTACTATCTGTGTGGACTTTTAGGGATGGGGCCCTAATGTCATCTACAAATTGTGTGAGAAACCCTCACCTCTTTAAAAACCTGATGTCACTCCCATTCAATTCACTCACCATTAATGGAAAACCACTTATAGAATTGCCATTACTAAAATATGAATCTCTTCTTCAGTAATTCTTCAGCAAGCCCTGCCTCAAATTTAAAGCTTAAATGTAGCTCGGTATTGTCAATTCTAAATATCTGGAAGCCCAAAGAAGTTCCTCTTTGGCTTGACAGTGTAAGGAAGAGTCAGCCTTGTTCTGTAATGCTATTTGCAGCACTGCTCCACTGAATGGCTGGTAATTTGAAGTCATTAAAAAGCTGAGATAAAAAAAGAACATTTGTGAGAGAACATAATCATATTAATAAGAAATAGAAAGACATGAGGAAGCTGTTTGGAATTTAAACCAAAGTTCTTGAATGCTATTTCTGCAGTGTTTGATGAGCTCTGATTAACTGTATAAAATTATCAAATGGAAAAAAATCCAGCTGGAAATTATGACCGTGAACTTAGTGATGAATCTCAAGATTACATTGTCTCCATCTTTCCAGTCATAGTAAAGATGTGAATTGTGCAGCCAGTGATCTATCTATTCAACAATTCCTTACCCCTTGTTTAATTACATAGATAATTTAGCCACACTATTTAATATTTCAAGTGCTGCTTTTCATATCTTTTTCTTGAAGTCGCTGAGAAAGTCTTTTGTGAAACATCCTATGTTCCTTTCCTGTTGGACCCAGAACTGTAGTGAGGATAATTCTTCATGAAATTTTTGACAAGGCTAAATGTTCATTCCCCCGTTACCTCGCTGACAGCAGAGGGACAGCTCATGGGAACATTTTCTCTGCAGTGTGAGGGAATGCTCTGTATCCTGGCAGAGCAGATAGCTTGTCAGGATGCGGCTGCTCTGACATGATTAATACAAGCTCATGTTGCTGAGCAACCTTAATGAAGCTGAGGATAATCAACCCACCACTTGCACGGATCTCTGGACTCGCATTTCCCCATGTGTTTTCTGTCATCCAAATCCTACGCTGTACGAAGGTACCTGAATTAGCCCTGGAATGTGACATAAAGGAGCCAGCAGAGAAAGTTGGAGAAACTGATTAAAGGATTTAAGATTTCAAAGGCCACGATCCATCTGGATTGGCTGTTGAAGAGGGTGAGGGTGTCCAGAGATGGCAAAAGAAGGATCCCCGACCCTCCTGACCCTTTAGTGAAAAGAAGGGATGAGAAGGCAAATGTTGTGTTCATTTGTTTATTTTTCTTTGTGTGATTTAGACAAGGAGAAGGGAATAGAGCGCTCTGGGTGGTCCTGAAGTTAGTTTCCTCATGAAACTGGGAGAAAGTTCCCCTTTTAAGCATATTTGTGAATGGGGCATGGAGGAAAGAATTAGAGAATTAAGTTTTTCTCTCTTTCAAAACAAACAGTTTTTCTCTACCTTTCTTCATGGATGCTCCATGGGTCTGCTAAAACAGCTCCACATAGCTCAGGAATGAGCTTCCTGGAAAAACTCCCCCTTTCATTTTTAAGGAAGATCAGAGACCTATCGCTGAAAGACAAGGGAGAATTGTAATTGCTGATCTGTCATCGTTTTGCCCAGGTATGCCTGAGGTGAAGTGACACAATATCATTTCAATCCTGCTAAAAAGTTTTATGTCATATTGACAAAAAAAAAAAAGAGGAGACAAAAAAAAGAAAAAATATTCACAGGAGTAGTTTCCCCTTCCTGTGAATTTTTATTCCATTCTGGTATAAATTTAGCCACACATAGTGGCCAAAATGCCTGCAGCATGCCTCACCAGACAACCAGAGAGGTGGTAGGGCCCTCTCCAGTATCCTCACCAGAGTCACCTGAGCTCTCCTTGTCACATGCAGAAGGACCAGGATGGATGCCTACTTCTCCCAGGTGAAGCAAATAACTGCATATATTAGTGGGATGGGAAGGACCAAATGGAGATGCTCATCTCTCTGATTAGTGAGTGGCCTATAGATATAAATGCTGCAGGCCCTGGCTCAGACCTGGCAGATTTTCAAGGACGAAGATATCCCCCATCAAACCTGTGGGAAAATAGCCATGTGAATTAATGCTTTGATCCCCAGGGGCTCTCACTGTAAATATTCAAGGTCTTTGAGAAGGTTTTGGTCCAAATGTGGATGTGTGATAGATACAGTGGCATGTTTCTTTAGGAAATGGTGCTGCCGTCCCAAGCAGACAGCCAAGAGGCCTCGTGTAGTCTGTTTCTTCTTGGGCTGGGGCTTTTTTTTGCAAAACACTGGGAAAAGAAAACATTCTGTATAACTTTCTATGGTTTTGGTGTGGGAAATCACAGTATGCCATGAATCCTTTTTTGTATTTGTGTGTATTATGTATCCTGAACTCAGTGTTCGTATGTGACACAAGACATTTTGTGGTGAAACACGACTGTTAAGCTTTGAAATTTGATGTCTCAGATCTTTTGCTGGAGTGTCCTTTGAAATTAGTTTGGGTTTAGGCAGAATTCAGAACACACATCATGTGCCGTGGTGACAGTAGCCTGAGGGATGTTAGGGTACAATCAAAATTTTACTAATACTATGTAAATCCATTGACTTTAGTAAAATATCAGCAATTTACAGGTGGGAAAATTTCGACCATCTGTGATAAAATGTTACAAAATGGCAAGTAAATAATTTTATGAAGAGCCGTTGTGCTTGGGATTGTATAAACACATGATGCCTATAAATCACTGTATAATATACAGTAAGAATCTTGAGCATGTAGATTATGAACCTCTGTGAAACAGTAGAGCTGCTGTTGTTGTCTTGGTAGATGAGTCAATGTTGAGCTTTTCATTCCCTCCTGCTGCTGTCAAAAATCTTTTCCCAGGAATAAAAATATCAAATGGAAATATGAGGAGATTATCAAATATAAAAAGCTGTGAGTTACTCTCTTAACATGAAAGAAAGATTTTGAAATGCACCTGTAGACCACAAGAGACTTTATCACTGCTATTTGATAAAATTGAGCAAGTGGTTTCATTGGAAAATAATGGTAAATCTTTCATATTTCCTTCTCTCCGGGTAACAGAAATAAAACATCTTGTTTAGAGTTAGGGAACATTCAAAGTACATTGCTGGAAAAGGAGTGGAGGTACCACAGTTCCCTGTCACCAGTCAATAGAAAGGGCAGCCTGCTACACAATGTTGGACAGAAACCGAGAACAAATTAGTGAATTCTATTTAACTGTTACTCAAATGAGTCATGGACACTCGGTCCTCACTTCTCACTTTGCAAGGCAAAAAAAAAAGTTCTTTTTTAAAGTAGCCTCAAACATAGTAACCATAGCTAATTGTAAATGACTTTTAGTTATTGACAGTTTGCATAGTTCAGAGAGGAATTACTAATATATCACAGACGTTTTAACCAGAAATAAGCATGCTCAAGGCAGACAGCTGTTTTCAGTGTCAGCTGGGAAAAATGCCCCAACCACTCTTGTTTGATGAACAAACATACTTTCTTGATTGTCTAAACTCATACCCATCTGTCGGGATGGCATGATGCCCAGGCAGAAGCTGGCCAAACTTTTGCCTTGGTCATTAACAGTGAACAACAATAGGTTTAGATGGGCAGAACACGGAACTTTGCATATAAAATGTCTTAAGCCTCTATTTTTGTGCCAAGCATGGCTCAGAAACTTGGAAACAAATGTCTCCTCATACATCATTTGGTATTATTGAGTCCACAAAAGTGGATATTACCTAAAAGGATCCATGTTCTGGGGTCACTAGTGCATCACATACAAGTCAGTGTTTGGCTCTAAGTAATTACCTTTTTAGAGGAGAATATCGTGGCTGATGCACAGTGTGTGACAAGATGGTGATAACCACGACTCCCATGGACAAATGATAACTCCACAGCAGGGAAATCCATGTTAGAAGCACGAAGCCAGCTGCTGTCTCAAGAAATGTTCTTAATTTCCTGGAAAACATGTAGTCCACGAAAGGATATAAACCTGGTTAGTCAGCAGCCAAAGACGTGTGAGGATAAGGAGACACAGTAACATGAAATTTAATGCATGAGGAATAACTAGAAGTCAAATGAAAAAAGAGAATTTATAGAATCATAGAAACATTTAGTTTGGAAAAGACCTTTAAGATCATCAAGTCAAACCATTCACCAGCACTGCCAAAGTCTTGTCCCACTGCATAGATTCTCTTTGTAGAGAGCTTTGAAAGGAGTGAGTTAAAAGCACTGATCAATGAGAAGAGCATATGTAGATGTGATGTCAATGTTTTTAGGTGAAACTACAAAGCCTTTTTCTCTTTCCACAAACCTTAAGGGCAGGGCTATTAAATTTTAAAGCTGATTTTAACAAAATCTAGGAGTTGATACTTTCAAAATGTATGGACTCACACAGAGTAAGGCAGGCTGAGCCCTTTCTTGTAACAGCGCTCTATTTCTTCTGACTTTTAAGGATTTCTTCTGAGATACAATGAACTCTACAGAGAGGAGATTTAGCTGTCTCCTCCTTGCCACCACCTTCTCCACGCTTGGCTGTCTGTGCGTCGTTCTCAGCAGTGTCTTAATCTCCTCTCAAACATCAGAATCTTTGCAAGCTGTCACTGGCTTTATTCCGACCACCTCTTACTCTCTAGAAATTTGTTCTAGGTTGTGCTAATAAGACCCAGCTTTAATAGTCTATGCACACCTTATCACTTGTAAAGGAGACATAATCTTTTCCTTCCTCCACAGAGTAGGGAAAAAACATCTAGAGCAGGAATAAAAGGATTCAGCACAAATCAGAACATATTACAAGAAGCAAGCAAATAAGGAAAAGACATTGAACTCTAACATATTTACAGAACTCTAAATAATTTGATTAAGTTAGCAAGGTACCTTTCTTTATTCTTGTAGTTCTAAGATCTGGTCAGAATATGTGAAGGGAAAGTTAAGTTTTGCCATATTTCCAGGAGAGACAAAAGAAAAATTGCTGAAAAATTTCTAAAAACGAATGCTGTGATTCTGAGTCCAAATTTGTTGGCTATATTTTTATTTAACATATTTAAATTCTCCAAGGTGTATACATACTCTTTCACAGCATATATATGGAAATATTACCCCTTTTCTGAACTTTCAAGTCTCCAGTTTCAGTTTTACAGAAATAAGCGAGGACTGTCTATGTGTAAGTGCATTTGGTTGCTAGATTGGTTGTCAACCTCATTTGTTTGAAGAACTGTTAACGAAAAACTTCAAGAGGAACATGTTCACCACATTATTTTGCAAACAATTATTCCAGCCCAGTTATATTTGTTTCTGGACTTCTGGGATCTTGACTTCATATGGTGAGAGACACAACGTAATGTTTTGAGTATTATTTTAAGAAGTTAATAAATATTCTACTTCATTATGTACATATACCTATATTACAGTTCAGTTCCTATCATGTCTGAGTGCCTCTTGTCTACACTGATTACAAAATGTAATAATATTGGCCCCATGCAATTCTTTCATCTTGTCCTAGAAAGGAGGTTAACATGAATAATTGCTAATTCATTCTGATAGATAACTTTTTTTTTATTAGTTTCATATATACATGTCTGTAGGCATCTGTGTAGTTATATGTAAATACTGTTCTCTCGGCTGTTCAGAGATGACAAGTTCAAATAACTAAGTAAGCTTTGTACTTGAAGGCAACTGTGAAATTAAAATTTGCCTGTTCTTAATGAGTTGTAATCATTTTGGTTGTTTCACAGATTTGGTTGCTCAATATTTTATTTCTGTGTTTTCTATGGCAATATATTCTGTTGAAAACAAAAAAAAAAACGGTCTGAGAGCCTTTGAAAAAAACCCAGAGCAGCAGTTTGAGTGCACATTGGTAAGAAATCTCTGCTGGATTGTTCTTGGCATGAGCACCAATGGTCTTGGAGAGGTATAGATAAGGAGATGAGTCCAGAACCTCTTGGCCCTGACCTTCAGTTGTTACTGCAGAGACAGCTCTAAATCTTTCCAGAGAGACTTGCTGTGAACAGGCTCTTTGGGAGCAGTTTGTACGCAGACAGAGTGCTCAGCTTGTTGAGGACACTGGGTGCTGAGAGGAACCAGTTCATCTTTGGTGAAGGTCTAATTTACAACAACCTGCTTGAGCTTAGAAGTTCTTGTTAATTTTTGCACAGTGCAAAGTTGAATAATGAAACCAAGTTCACTCTGGTTACAAGAAACGTCTTGTCGTGGTTTGACCCTGGCTGCATGCCAGAGACCCACCCCAACCTCTCCTTTAGGAGAGAAACTGGAGAATAAACCTGGTCACAGGCAAAAACAAAGCAAAACTATAAGTAAAGAAC
>WEKX01010567.1:58248-72867 GCA_013390025.1 Pitta sordida
GGATGCCTGGAAGAACATCTCTACCCCTTCTCTCGTGGGCCTGGGGGCCTTCAAATCCCTCAGCCTCCCGACGCAGGTTCTGAGCTGGCACGCTACATCTTACTACTGAACTTTTTTTCTTCTCTCCCAAGTATGTTATTCACAGAGACGCCTCCATCTCTATAACCTTGAAGGCCCTGGCAGCACAGAGAGCTCAGGCAAGAACTGAGCTGTTAACCCCCTCGCTGCCAGAGCAGCAGAAAACCCCCTAAACCATAACACGTCTACAAACAGTTAATTTATCTTTCAACATTATGTAATATATATATGTAGAAAAGAGGTCATTTAAATCTTGATAAAGTCAATATTAGGTTTTACAAGTCTCTTTTAGGCATAGGTGTCCTTTAACTTCCTTCAGTTTTAGTCTTTGGGTTTACAGTATTAAAATCTCCTTAAGAACTTATTTGCCACAAATTATTTCTGTGGATACACCTTTGTTTATAGGGACATGTAAAAAGAAGGGACTTTGGTTAAACTGAAGAATAACTTCACAACTTGTTTGGTTCCAGAATAGTGGGGCAAAATGATGAGTTAGTAGTATTTGCTCGGTATAGAAGACGATAGAATAACATTTGTTGGAGAACGTATTTAATAATACAGAAATAAATCTTGTTCCACAGCTGTAGAAATAAACAAAAAAGTGTTATCTCTTGAAATGATGGTACTGACTCCTAGTCTCTCTGTGGTAACAGCAGGCCTATTTCAGGAGCTATTAAGAAGAGACGCTCATGAATCTCTGTGATTTATTGCATTTTTCACCACATACAAGCCTTTCCTTTTCTAAAAAAGAGTGAATTTTTGACATGTACATGCCAACTGCAATTCTCAATGGTGTATTTGGATCTGTACATCTGAAAGCCAAACAGGACAGCCCCAGGCTGCCTCACATCCCAATCCTGGACCTTTCCTTTTTCCTCTCATTGTGGCTTCAGCTGCAGTAGTCAGTGCTCAGCTTAACTCTTCCAATGTTCATAATTCTCTACAGGCTTTGTACCTGAAAGTAAATAGTTCAGATTGCATTTTGGGGATTTTGAATCTAGAAATCTGCTTATAGAGATGTAGTTGGATGTTAGGATTTTAGGAGTAAGAAGCTGACTTTTGAGTCTTGAACTGGACATATTCAAGACATTAATTATTAGTATCATCATTAATGCAATTTAGTTGCAGAAAAAAAAGTAGTATTAAAATTGCAATAACATAAACCCAGAAAGTGAGGCAACTAAAGTAAAACATAAATGAAATCTAAGGCTAACAGCCATCTAAAAACCCAACCATTCTTAAATACACGTACGTGAGAGTTTGTGTGTGTGTGTGTGTGCATGCACAGACATGACACCATACCTCACACAGGATTGTCATTGTCTATTCATTCGTTAGGGGTAATTATTTTTAATTTTTGTCCCCACTGACCTGTAGGCAGATGGTTAGCATGAATGCCATTTTTATCTGGACACCAGATCTGGCCAGACTACAATCTGTTGGGTTTGATCACTAAACTGGCAGCTGCATTACAGATCTGGTCTTTTCTCTTACTGTCTCTGGGGACTGCAGATTGGATGCACTGAATGTGAACTTCTGCAAAACATGAGGCTTTTTGTCATTTTCACTTTGCTTCCTTTTTATGACCATCCGGTAAATGTCAGTACAGCTAAAAGCTGATTGAATCAAACCGTACCGAAGAAAGCAATTTTAGCTTCAAAATTATTTCTTTGCTTATGCAAAAAGCAGGACAGTAAATGAAGCTTTAAAGATCAAATACACATGTGCCTGCCAATGTGAAAAGGTAATTCAATGAATTCTAAGTTAGAATGTAAAAACTCTATATATGCAAACTTTTCTTATCCAAAAACAGAGGTCAGAGTGTTGCGGGACACATTTCTGAAAAGGATCAAAGGCATTTTTATTTGTATAGTTTGCACACAGAAGACTTGTGTAATCAGTAATACCAAGCATTTCTGTACGACATAATTCCATGATATGGAAAAGTAGGCAGAGATTTTTGTCTCAACCTTATGTCCTTGCTCTCATTGGGACCTGAAAATGTGAATGATGTGCAAATATATGAGCATTATCCTTATGTTAAAGACATTTTGTACACCATATTTATTACATTTTTTTCTAAGCATGTGTGCAAATCTCAGTTGTATCAGAGTTATTTTTATCCTCTTTTGCTGGTCCTTAGTTTCGCAAAATGATTCCAAGCATAATGGAAGTTCTGCCTTAGTAATGACTGAAATATCTTCTTTAGCTGCTCTCTACTCAGATTAAATTAAAGAAAAATCCTCTTTTAAATATACTGATTACTATGTTCCATTTAAAACCATCAGAATAACTTTAAAAATTTTAGCTTACTGTAAAAAGCATCTATTAATCACAGTGAGCATTTGTCCTTCTTTTATGAAATGCAGTGATGCAAAATCAAGATTTCTTCTACTTTGCCTCTCTGATATTTATCATAGCTTGGGGATGCATGTAAATAGTTCTCACAATCCAAGAAATTTCACTTACCAGCAAACTGTGCTACAAGTGTAACTCAGAGACAGGGTCTAAAATCTTACAGATTTAGTTATGTCTAGGCAACATTTAATTTTTATCAAACTGTCATTTACTTTACCTACTTTTAAAACTTATCCCTGTGTTCCAGTGTTGTGTACATACATAGGGATACACAAATTAAGTAGTTAAATGTAGTTAAATGCCATCAGCAAGAGTAAGTTCCCAGGAACTTTTTAAAATTTCCACACTTCCCAAGTAATCACTGAACTTCCTAGAGAAAAGATTATTTTTTTTCCCGTTAGACATCTGCCTCTGAGGGGGAATCGGTTTGACATAAGCTGGTGAGTAAACATCTAACAAGAAAACAGTAAGTACAGGTATCTAACCAGTGAGTTTAACAACCTAATTTGGTTCTCCTGACTCTCTCTCAGTCTAGTATTTGTGTCATATTTTAAAAATGTATTTATCAGAATTACTTCCTTTTCTGTAAATAGAAAAAAAGAGGTAATTTTAAAAGATGGTTTATATCCCTTGATTCTCCACCCTGGCTATCCAGTTCTCTCTGTTCCTATCCCATATTGAAAGAACTAAAGATTCAGTGGTGAGACTGCCCCATCATCACTAATAATCCAGTGCAGATTGCTGTTGCACTGCAAAAATGTGCAATAAGATAGGCAAAAATAGATGGCACAATGGAATTTAAGGCTGCATTAAGCATCAATCATTGGGGTGATTACACAAGGGAATGTGAGTGACAATGATTAATCCTAATGAAAATATTCTTTCTGTGGTGGTAAAAATAGGTCTGTATGAAAGGTTATTCACAGACCAGTCAAGAGAGCACACACTCATTATGTCCCCAACAACTGAACTAGTCCTGTGCTTTCAAAGCTCTTTTTGAGGTCAGCAGTCAGCTTTCACAATCCGTTTCAAGTGCTGGGAATATCCAAGGTGACCTGCTATGAGAAAAGTATATCTTATGTCTTCAAGGACGGACTTGAATGCCAAGAGTTTGTGCCGGTGTTGTCAGAGTTTCTGCTTACATGCTCTAGAATTGATATCCAGTAATCTTTCCCATGGTTTCAGCAAACCTATTGTACTTGACAACTTCCAAAATCATGAAGTGGACCCTGCCTTTCCAGCTGCCATTTTCCAGGCAAGAGGAAATATCTACCAGATGACTCCGATGACTACCGGTGTCTCCAAAACAAACATGAATTATGTTGGATTTGCTGTGCAAGTGCTGATATGGTGGATGGTGTGTGGACTGCATATTCAAGTGCACCCTGGTGTGTCAGAGTCACTGCACACGTGAGAAAAGATTGCTCTTTGCTTGCACACCAGCTTTACACCCAAGATCCAGAGAAATTAGATATGCAGGGAAAAACATTCAAATGTTAAAATGTTGTCAAGAATAGAGTCATGTAGCAGATTACACAGCAGAATCTTTCTGAGTATTTCTGGAAACAGGAGTTTTTCTTTTCTTCTCCTCTTTCAGAGGAGGAAATGGCATTTTTTCAAAATGGATACTTTCATTGTCATATATAAGATCATACATTATTTGACTCTTTTTGACCTCCAGTATATCCAACAAAATGAAAAGTACCTCGTTTGACAAGACTGATTTCACATGGAATTACACAGAGAATTAACAAAGTTGGAAAATACCATAGAGATCATCAAGTCCAACCTATTACCTAACTTATCAACCTACCCATCATGTAAATCATCTAAACCATGTCACCAAGTATGCCTTCTAAGATTTCCTTAAAGGATGGTGACTCCTCCAGCTCCCTGGGCAGCCCATTCCAGTGGGAAGTCACTCTCTTTCTGAAAACTTTTTTTCTAATATCCAATCTAAACCTCCCCTGACGCAGTTTAAGACTGTGTCCTTTTGTTCTGCCACTGAGGCCTGAGAAAAGAATCTGACCCCCATCTGGCTAGAACTTCCTTTCAGGTAGTTGTAGAGAGTAATAAGGACTCCCCCTGAGCCTCCTCATCTCCAGGTTGAACAACGCCAGCTCCCGCAGTCCTTCCCCATATGGCTTGTACTCCAGCCCCTTCACCATCCTTGTCACCCTTCTCTGAACACGTTTGAGAAACTCAACATCTTTCTTAAACTGAGGGACCCAGAACTGGCCACAGTACTCAAGGTGGGGCCTAACCAATGCCAAGTAAAGGGGAAGAATCACTTCCCTAGTCCTACTGGCAACACTATTCCTGATACAGGCCAGGATGCCATTGGCCTTCTTGGCCACCTGGGCACACTGCTGGCTCCTGTTCAAATTTTTAAAAAAAGAAAAAAAACCCCAACTGTCTGAGGTCCCAGCAAAGTCAACTCAGGAGCTTTTCCCATCCACCATGTCATAGTGATACATTAAGCCTGAAACTAGTGCTCCAAATATCGAGATTAACCACATCAACCAGAAACTTGCTTGGCCTGAGGATGTAGTATTTGAATTCTTGGAACCTTCCTTTTTAACATCATGAGGGTGCACCTCTCCAATGTAGTACTGCTTGAACCTCTTCCTGGAATCCGTGGAATGCCCAACATCCTCAAAGTTCTCTGTCGCATCTCCACCAACCTGTTCCAGCAACACCTCCACCTGGATGCTTCTCCAGGAACTGGGTGACATTGTAGACTCAACCTGTGGAACACCAGCCAGGCCTCACAACTGGAGTTCCACTTCTCCACCTACTCCAGGGTGAACACGGGCCCAGGGCGGTACCCTCTTGCTGCTACTTCGAGCACTGCACAGAGTTTCAACCTTAGGTATAGCAACAATGACTGCAGCAAGGATTGCTACTCTCGTATTGTAGTAATAAGCTTTCTCCTTCCTTGTTCCAGGACATTTCATAGGAGGCAAAGATATTCATGGAACCTTTCAGTTGAGTCCAGTTCCTGCTGGCATCGGCGTGGGCGTTAATGCCATTTGTACCACACAGCTCGGCAGCCTGATAGGCGATGACTTCCAGGCAGACGTGGACAGGACTGACACCCCTCCTGACCCACTCCCTTGGAGCCCCACCCCCAGTTCCAGGAGCACTCATCATCACCCCTCCTGCCTCCACAACCCTTCTCAGAGCTCCTGCCTTGCAACAGCTGGTAACGTTTGACTTGGTGTCACACGAAAGGGAGCGAGCACACGAGAGCAAGGGCGGGGAACCGAAGTGTGGGGGTGTTCAGGGAAAAAGGGTGAAAGAAAAAGGAAATTCATTAAATGAAAATCCGGATGCTGCTGCTGCAAAAAAAGAAAAAAAATCTCTTAGTACATTAACCCAGCATGGGGTCGGAATCTCTGGTGCAAGGCCCTGACTGTCCACTGTTGCTTCATTATTGTTTTATTGATTTCAGAGGGGAATATAAAACAAGGGCAGGCTGTCTGCCTTAGCAAAATACAGGGCTGCTAAAGGTAATGTGCTAGAAGGTGGGAAATTCTGGAACTAAAATGGGGTGAAAACAAGTCTATAATGCACTACAGTTTGTCTAAAAGACCAAAAAGGCTCATCTCCATTTTAAATGATGCAATGCTATTATTTTCATCTTCCCCAAAGAACCTAGGGAACATGGGACAATATAAAACTTCCTTTAAACAGAGAAAGCAGCATTTTAAAGCCAAGGTGTTTCCCCAAAAAATAAGGGACAAGAGAAGTTTATTCTTACTACTGAAATCAATTTCTGGTAGAAATCTAGAACATAGATCCTCTCAATAGAAATTTTATAAATTCATGCTACAATTAGTATTGATTTGTGAACTAATAGTATAAACTGGACCACTACGAGTTGCCCATTTTGGGGGATGCAGTTAAAAATAAGTGTTTCTACCAGTTTATCACCTTTGCAACCCTGAGGTTGCTGTGCTCTGACTTCAAACAGAGAACTGAATTCCTCTGCCACTCACTAAGCAGTGCATCCTTGTAGCCACTTAGTTGGGCCCTACATACACAAAAAACCTTAACATCCAGATTGCCACAGAAAAGTGAAGGAGGTCTGGCATTTTGACACCAAACGCTGATAGTTTTGCAAACATATGCCTGAGTTTTTCTGTGGAAAGGAATGCAGAACTGTAGGAGTCCTTGTGGCTACTGAACTGGAGGTAAGTACAGTACTTTCAATCAGTCGTTAACCTCTTTACCCTCTGCCTTTGCTCCAGATGTTTC
Organism: Pitta sordida; assembly: GCA_013390025.1. Lineage (NCBI taxonomy): Eukaryota > Metazoa > Chordata > Aves > Passeriformes > Pittidae > Pitta > Pitta sordida. The sequence continues at coordinate 64,945 of WEKX01010567.1, forward strand.
CTTTCCTTCCTCAAACTTCTAAGTGAAATAGCAGCATGTGAGAAACCCTGCAACAGGCAAACCTGGAGGAATCCAATGTATAAACAGGACCGTATTGTGTTGGGGCCAATGCTCACATCTCAGCAAATACAAGAACATGAAATTTTATGTATTTATTCAGAAATGGAGCGTGGGCACAGTGCCAGCCAGCCACACTTGGTCAAAGCAGGGCACCTTTTCCATCAGGACTGGAACTGTTGCTAGATGAGACTCAGCAAAATTCTCTGGAAAGCATACATGGAATAAAACAGCCCCAGCAACATTTTGTTTTGTCTTCTAAGAAGTTTAAGACATGAATGTTTAAAAAGCCTTTGGAATTATTTATTTTTCTTAATTGAGACCTGGACAGTCTTATGAACGCACATCCATTTTTTTAACCTGGCCAAGAGTTTTTTCTCATCTACTTTCTAAGTTCCACTGATTAATCACAAAGTTGCATGAAAAAACATTTTTGCATTTCTGTATTGAATTTCCCATCCTTTATACATCCTACTTATTGCAGGAAAGAGAAGTTCCTATTATTCTTCCCTGGACTTTTGTTTTCAGATCATGTAATTTCGCCATGTTCCCCATGATCTGTGCCTATTTAAAGTATTTATGCTTTTTTATTATTTTTGCTAATACACATTTTTTAGATTCTTGACGGTCACTGTTGATTTTCTTTAGACTCTCTTGATTTTGCAGTAACATTTTGAGGACAGAGAAGGAGGAGGAAAAGAGAAGAGAGTCATGCTTTTGAATTGCTCCCTGGAGGACTTTGTCTTTCGCCATCCCTTTTGTAGGAAACCATAATGAAATATTATGAGGTTTCATGTATGTAGCTGTAGTTGAATAGAGGTTTGTTTTCATGTGTGTAGAATGATGCTCAAAAAACCCTAAAGAGAGAGGATTAAAAAACCCAGAAAAATCTTCCAAGAGAGGCTGAATTAACTAGGCCGTGATAAGAGTAGTACATATATCAACTAACTCCAAATAAAAGTAATGAAAAATATCTCTAGAAATTCCTTATTATATATTTTAATTTTAAGAACAATTAAAGAAAATAAAACCATGCAGAATATATGCATTAATCAAGCATAATTTAATTCTAAAAGTTTGCAGAAATTAAAGGAACCTAAATATCAAAATGAATGAATTTTACATAGCAAGAAGTAAAATAATTTAACAAAATTAATTTTGTTTCCAGAGAAACCCCACATGAATCCCCCGCAACAAATTAGCACAGCTCTATAACTATTGTTCTGGTCTTCATTTAATACATCTTTTGATATGACAAAATATAGATAATTTCATTGATATTATCCATAAAAAATGTACTTATAGTACCTTTAATCCAGTTATTCCCCTATCATCTGTGAGGTTCCTCCATATCCACTATACGTAAAAATACATGTAGTGATGGTTGCAACAAACACAAAATAATGTAAAATTTCAAAATTCAAACAATTTTAGAGGCTAAAAAGTTTTTAGAAAGATGTCCTCTGAATATGTCTTCCTATTCTTTCTTTAAATCTTATTCATTTTGTTATTCCTCTTTTTTTCCCCTGTGCCTAGGAAAAAAATCCAGGATCTGAGTTTTTCAAAGACTTTCACAAAGAGACAACTCTGCTACTAATAAACTTACAAAGTGTTTTTGAAAATGCCTTTCTAAAAATCGGATTCAGACCTTAGTTTGATTAATATATACACATGTCTGAGGAAAGATGTAGTCACCACAATCCCAAAGGAATTTGGATATTGAATTTTAGCCTTGAGAACTCAAATTTCCAGATTGACTAAGCGAGGAAGTGGAAATGTTTTCAAACTTGCATGTTTTTCCTACATATGTATTCACTTGTTTAAAACACACAGAGTTGTGCTCATTAGGTTCTCCTCTTTTTCCCATGCATAAAAACATCAGCATTTGTTGTTGATGTTGTTAATGAATGAGACGTGTGATCAAGGTCAGCTGCAAGTATAAAAATTCTGCTTCCAAAGGCTGTATGTACCCAACAAGATCTATTTCCTGGCTAATTACATGAAAACCTGCACACAATGGCGCTCTCCTGTGTAACTCATACAACACTGCAATCCATCATCAGGGACATTGTCCGCGTATCTGACACTTTCCAGCATGAACTGTGGTATCTGAGACCCCAAAGAGGCACAGACTGAACGTGGAATTAAAGCAAACAAAGCAGAGCCCTCCCCACCAACTTGCATCAAGCTGTGAATGCAGTGTAGGCTACAACCAAATATTAAAAGTCAGCCAGCTGGAGTAAATATGATCCCAACAAGGAGGACATTCCATATTTTTTCATAAGTTTTTTCTCCTTCTTTTCCACTGGGAATCGTCTCAGCAACTCAAGCCCTAAGGTGAAGCCTATAAACCACTGGTGCTTAGTGACCATCTGTACCAAAATTTCCATTATCTGTGGCTGGAGATTGATTTTCCTTTTCCTTGCATGTTCACTTATCCCAATACCCCAGAGTCTGCAATGGAGCCGGTAGCACATACGTAGTGCAAAGACAGCTTTTAAGGCATCAAAAGTGAAAGCATTATATGCTGAATCTTTTGTAGTAGCTTTTTGTCTAATCCTATTGTAACAGGAATCCACCGATGGTGGGTAGGCCCCTCCCTTATGAAGCTTAAGTGCAGAGCTCAGAAAAGCTCTGCTTTCCTCAAAGGAAGGAGCAAAGGTCTGCCCTATATGGCTCCCGTATGAACAGGGACCAGTATTATGTACAGCAATTTCACACAGGACCAGTACCTCAGCAGAGGATGCTGATTCCAATTTGGATGCTGGAAACCAGCAGAAGGTTATCTAAAAGTGTTCCAGACCTCAACAAATATTTTTAGTGGTGTGAATAGTACTTCAAAGTTGTGTCAAGGAGAATTGCTGTTCCTATGCCCTTGTCAGTGATTACTGTAATTCCTCTTAGGTAATGTTTCTTTTCTCCCTCATTGACATTACAAAGGCCTGCACAAATCCCAGAGGAAATGAACTCATTAATTGACTATATAGGAGCACAACTGAAACTGGTGGGGCACAGAGACCAGGTTCTGAAAAGGGCTTGGCATGCGGCAGCTGCCATTGTTGCCAGCAAACTGTTCTTAGCAGGACCTGCCAGACACAAAGATTTTTAAGAATCTGGCCACTTATTTAGGTACCTAAATGGGATCAGAAGCCTACAAATCTGTCCCTTTTTATCTAGTCAGTTTAACTCTTTAGACATTTCCTCTTTTTTTCATCCCCAAGAAAACCTCACTAAACAAATCCATGTAAATAGAGAAGTGCAAGCTTGGCCTTTTAAAACCTTAGACAATGGTCCCCTTAAGAGCCTTGTAAGAAAGCAATGTCTCTCCTTTCTGTGCCAGAGCAGAACTAGAAAGTCCCTCCTACAAACCTGAGACTCTCAAATTGCTTCTTATCACTTCTGAGACTATAAAGACACGTGTGTACGTATAAAGACTATACATAGAAAAATACATAAGTAAATAAATCAGATTATTATGCAATTGATCATACTGTATATTCAAAATGCACTCTCCATCAATGGTTTCCTACTTTGTAAGAGAATTATACATTGGGAATATACCTTATTGTACCTTCATACTGTCTCTGCAGTCAATGTATTATAATATTTCCATTTAATGATGGAAATTAAAAGCATTGTTGGAAAAACAACGGCTAATTTGGCTTTAGTATTGTTCCACATTTAAAGTATATATAAAAGTTAGTAATATTAGTGTATTCATGAATCAGGACCTTCATCCATGAACTTATGTAGGAACCCAAATCATGTTTAAATGTCCTGCATCTGCTTACAAAATATAGGCTTTCATAATACACTCTCTGAGGCTGACCAGGCAGTACATAATAAAGGATGGAAGGAAATTCTTTTTTTTAAAGTTCCTAAGGTGCCTAAAAATCTATTTTTGCATTTATTCTTATAAACATATTCATATTAGCACTGAGCGATTGATGCCTCGAGACTTTTGCATTCCACGTTCTCTTTGAAGCCACGGCTATTGCTGTGCTAAGTATCTTTTAAGATGTTGCAGAGTAACTCATTTCTATAATTGATTGAGATTCATAATTAGGTTTTTCTCCAGTTTGCTCTTCATAATGTGACCTAGTGACGCTCTCAGAGAACAGGGAACCTAAACTCGATGCATTCCCCAATCGCTGAGGTTTAGAAAGTGCTTTTTTGCATAACTGTCCTGCTTTAACCTTTAGTATCAAAAGTCATTGTTGTCTGCATCTTAAGATTATACCCTTAGGCCAAACAGGAGTGATTAGTGTTCAAAACATCCAAAAAGTAAGTGGGAACCAGCGTTTCTTGTCCAGCAATGGCTAAATCTTCGTGAATCAGGAACAAAGGTCTAAATCAAATCCAGATCTATCACTATTGCTTCTGTCAGGAATGTATTTTCTTGAGGTACTTACTACATCTCAACAAAAAAAAGGGAATGCGCCTAAATAGAAAGATAACATTCTTTTGATTGATAAATAGGAAATGTTTTTGTTTCTGCATAAATAAATTATCCGTGGAACTCATCATTAATATGTGTTAATACTGGGTACCTACCAGGATTTTTAAGGAGTTTAAACATCTGAATGGTAACTAGGAACTTTCACAGATTCATCAGACAAGGTATGTAAGGGACATACAAGAGCCATGTACTGCGTGTATGCTATCTACTAACTAATAAGAAAAGATCTTTCTCTCTTGGAAGGTTGTGGCATAATTGACCATTGATTTTCTTGTACCTTTGTCTGAAACATTAAGCATTGGCCACTGTCAGAGAAGAAATGCTGGGCTAAGTAGACCTCATTTAGTTTGATCATTACTTTGACAATAAAATTCAGCAAGTAAAGTAAAATAGATTGTTTTTTAAAAAGTGATACTCTTATAGCAAAAAGAAATAGTAGCTACACGATGCCTAAGTCAACAAAATGAAACTCTATAGGCTTGTGAAACAAAATATTTTTATTTTGCCATGAAATTTTTCTGACAGGTGAAGGACAGAAATATTTTTTGTTTATTGAGCTTAAAATTTCTTTCCTGATTTTGAAATAGAAGAAAATAAAGAGCTTTCAAATATTTAACTTTAAAAATTTTTTAACCTTTAACTTGGAACAGATATTTAAAATTAGGTCCCTAGGATCCTGCATGAGTGCATTAAGTACAAGCCCAATTTCTCATGTTAGAGCTCTTCTCCTTCCATAAATATTTAAACACTACCATATACCAGTGGAATATCTAAGATAAATTTCAGTGCAGGAAAAAAAAGCACATTTATCCACCCTTAAATAATAAGGGATCATTTATTCCTACAAATGTATTTAGTGCCCATTATCTACTGATTATCAGTGAGTTTATTAATTTACATTTTAATCAAATTCCATGTTTTTCTTATTCTCTCCCTTTTTATGTTTGTTGAAATGTACACTATTCTACAAAGCAACATTTATTGAAAAAACATTATATCCCTTCAGGAAATGCCTAAAAAAATTGTATTGTCACCCACTCTATATTGAAATCATAGAATTTAGCTTATAAGGGAGAAACAGGAATTTCCTTTCTTCTGTTCATATCCTGATTTCATACATTCATTTATTTTAAGAATATAGGAGACAATTGAAAGGGAAGAGGTTTAGATTAGATATTAGGAAGAAATTCTTTATTGTGAAGGTTGTGAACCACCGGAACTGATTGTCACTGAAGTTATGGATGTCCCATCCCTGGAAGTGTTCAAAGCCAGGCTGGACGAGGCTCTGAGCAACCTGGTCTAGCAGAAGATGTCCCTGCCCATGACATAGGAGTTGGAACTAGATGATCTTCAAGTTGCTTTCCAGCCCAGGCCTTGCTATGGATCTAGTCCAATAATATTTTCTACTTAATGCTGTAGAAACAAATAACTTGTATCTGAATAGAGCACAACACTTGGCAAGGTTTATACCCTTTATTTGATAAGTCCAGGAAACACAGAATCCTCTAGCAGTCTGTTCCAATGGATAATGATTCTGTCACAAATGAGCCTTCTTTCTCATATGAAAAGTATCAACACATGCAGAATTAGTACTATGGCAAACTCCAGAACTCATCGAGCTAGAAAACGGGATTTTCAGGTGTGTAAAGGAATAAAATTTGAATTCTGTCTTCTTAAAATGTAGAACACATGAGAACAAGCGGTAAAGAAGGAATTATTTTCTCATCCTGAAACAGTCTTTAACACTAGAACTTGATTAATGAATTAACAGCAAGTAAATGGCTCTTGTCGTTAATGAGGTCTCAGAATACATGTAACACTGCTTGACTCATACGTATCTACTGTCTGCAGTTTCAACACTAGAGGCATTGATGAACAGCAGGTGTGAACTTACCTAATAGGGACCCTCACCCATATGTGTGTTCTATAGGCGTTCATTAGAATGGGGAAAGTGTCATACACATTCCACGTCAGATCTTTCCTCAAACACAAGGCCCTGAGGAACAGAGAGTGCTGACCCTAATCAACCAGCCAGAAGGATGTATCCTTTTGTCATTGCGAAAAACCAGAAGTGGATGTGAAAACAGCTGATTCTTCAGTAGTAATGGCAGGGGTGACAACACAGTTGCTTGACTCTTGTTGTCATTTACACCAAGTAATAAGAAGGAACGTGGATGAGAGCAAGGTTAGCTGTATTTGCTTTCAAGTCTCTTGCCCTTGCCAGACCACAACAAAGTTGCCATAGTGTGTCAGTTTTGTGGTTTGATTTCATACCCTGCTGCCCACAGACAACCACATCAACATAAATATGCATGCTATGGAGAACAGTTTTCTGCCCTTTGAGAATTCCACAAATGCGGCTTGGCTGGTTTTGCAGCCCTGTAGCTGCATATTTTTTTGTAGGTTAGGAGGGCAGTGCTCCTGAGCCTCTCAAGGTTTCCCCTTCCCCTTACATCTGACTGAGGACACCTTTACTCAGTCATCCACTTAGAGCATGGAGATTTTAAAGCAAATTGACAAACTGTCCTTCATCCCAGCAGATTACAGTGTGTAGCACTCTTGCATTTCGCAGCAGCCCCCACTCTTTGTTGTGGACTAAAATTGATACAGGACAATTTCCTACGTGCTTTGTGACTCTGGCCTCCAAACTGGAAGCAAACACAAATGAGATACAGTGACTACTGATACTGCCCAGGGAAGGAGCAGTCCTGATTGGGGTGGCAATAGCTCAGGGAAAGATCATTCTGCATTCACGGCAAATGGATGCCAGTAGCCAGGGCAGTGGGATGTGTCCAGGCTGGCAAAGTGTCCCTTGCTACGATTCAGTAAGTAATTACAAGTTCTTAAAAAACTACCTAAAACCAAGTCCATGCAACAAGTACCCCCACAGCTCTGCAGCTACAGAGACCTGCTTAAGGCAAGAGTAAAAATCTGACTCTTATGCAAAATGTCTGTAAGCCCAAAGAAGAGAAAGGTCCTTTTTTCTTTCCAGACCATGTGTTTCTACAGCTTCTCTGAGGAGCACACAGCTGTTTGGCTATGTTGCCATTTTGCCTGATGAGCATTCAATTGCCTGGCAGAGCTTATGGGCCGAGGCCAGACTCTGCTCCGTATGCTGGTGTTTACTGTATCCTTTCTAAACGCCTTTTATGAACTATTTTACTGTGAATGCAATAATACTCTGTTTTGCTTGAAAGATTGCAGGAGCTCTATTTTGCTTCACCATCTTCCTAATGTGAGGAATGTTGGTAATAAAGGTCACATAACCTTTCCCCCTTAATCTCTAGTTGAATGAAGTGCAAGAGAATGCAGGAGAGGTAAAGAAACAAGAAGACAGAAAGGACAAGATGCAAAGGGGAAAAAAGCAAACACTAAAACTGAATAAATATGGAAAGTAAATAAAGAAT